>JBBBDQ010001450.1:410000-458867 GCA_037127315.1 Ascarosepion bandense
TTAGATACAAAAGAAAAAAGACAAGATAATCTGAAGCTAAGAGAAAAATTTCTCTTAGTAAGACCTATCTACTCAAAATTACAATCCATATAAGTGAAAATACACAAAACACACTTCCTTACTATTAGAACCTTGAATAAGTTCTTGCTGTTTTCCAACAGATAGCATTCACAGAACTGTTTGCACGTAGTTTCAGAAAGTAACGCATATATAAGAAAGTACTAAAGCAATCTAGAAATTCAGTGCATGTTGTTTTGCTATAGTGTAAATAACTGTTTTTCATAGTGTTAAACATGTCGGATTTCATGCTAAAAAAAAAGAATATTTGTAGGGAATTTTACTGCACTACTTTATTCAAAAGATATCTGCAGTGGAAGCATACAGAATTCTTGTTGAAACTTAAGGCAATCATACTCTGTCAGAAACAAGATGCAGATATTGGTTTAGATGCTTCAAAAATAATAATTTTGATGTTGAAGATAAAGAATGCTCTCGCACACTAAAAAAAATTTGAAGAGGAAAAGTTGGAGGCATTATCTGATGAAGACTCATATCAGGCACAAGTTGAACTTATTAGGAGTTGATCACACAACAGTTTTGAAATGTTTGAAAGCATTAGAAATGATTCAAAAGCAAGGATGCTGAGTGACATAAGTTGAAGCTGAGACATGTTGAATCTGCTTCAATGGCAGAAAAAGAAAGTTTTTTTTTTTGCATTGTATTACTACAATAACCCCAAGCGTAGATCATAGTGGAAGTCCGGTCATATGTCAACATCGTTAGCAAAGCCAAATATTCATAGTTCAAAGCTTCTGCTCTGCATTTGGTGGGATCAGCCGGGTGTAGTTTATTATGAGCTGCTCAATCCGACTGAAACCAGCACAAGAGATCAATACTGACCACACTACATGCAATTGATGCATTTGAGCCAAGCATTGAAAAAACAGCTTCTATATGAGCAAATCAATTTACAGTAATAGTTACATTTCAAGATCTGAAAGATGTGATAAAAGTAGACAGTCACCTCTGGATAGTTGAAGTTATCAAATGATGCCTGCAGGAAGTTTTTGGCAGCAGCCTTGTATTTTCCAGTGGCCAAATCAGCCAATCCAGCAGCGCATTTCAATTTGGTCTGCACAATTGGATCCACGTCCTTTTTATAGCAGGAAAATTGCAAAGAAAAAAAAGAAAAGAGGAATGGGAATATTAAAAACGTGTATATTGTAGCATGGGAGAACAAACAAAACAATTGTACTATTGGCAAAAGGCAAAAGAAAAGACAAAAATTGTAAGTATAAAATTATTTCCTATTTGCCATTACAGTAGATATGAGCGAAATGTCTGTGTATTGTGATTATGGTATACATGTTAGTTGTTCAAGGTCATGGTGGTGACACGAGAGGCCTGGAGTGGATTAGTAAAGCTTGATTGAGTGAAAATGTTTCGATTATTTCTAAATTCTTGTGATATGAAAAAATAAATGAAAACAGCAATAATCAGGCTGTGATGCAGTGTGAAAAAAATACCATAATTCATGGGGGGGGGGGGGGGAGGAGAAACAAAAAGGAAAAATAAAGAAAAAAAGAGGAGCGGCAATAACTATGAAAAAGTAGAAACAGCTTACAAGAAGATAAAAAAAAATTGCTAGAAAAAGAATGATAATCAGACACACACGGCCATAATAATGAAGACTAAAAAAAATTTCTATTCGACCACAAAATAGCTACACTGTTCTCAACAGAATAAAATTACATTTTATATAAAAATAATGAACAATAAACATAGGATTTTTGTAAACTGATATCATATCATATAATTGTGTGTTTTATCATCCACATGTGTGTTTTTTTTTATCGTATCACCCCAAGCAAGGCGGTAACGCCACTGATGTGCAGGGGGCTACATAAGAGTGAGAAGATTAGAAAAGAGAAAACTGGAAACCGCATCCTAAACAGGAAACAAGGGATGAGCCTCTTCATCTGTTCAATAGATGTGGGTGGAGTGTGAACCGGGCGATAGTACAGCCTGCCATTACTTCAGATAAATGAACATTGATTATGAGGAAAGATAGAAGCAAAAAAAGAGTTGGTTGGTTTTTGTTTAGTGGCATATCAACCTCTATGGGTCATTTCATGCTGAAATCTATTTTGTAAGCATTTTTATTTTTTAGATAATATTGGTTTTACTGATACAACTCTTGTTAATTAACCCACAGATTGAGCGGAGGAGGCCCCCAAAATGTAGATTCGTACCTTTCCCAAGGGTATTTGCACGTAACTGAATATAACAAACCCAACTGGAATTGGAACTCAGTTCTTTGATCAACAACTCCAAATTATTATCCATTACACTACCTGCAAAACCAAGCTTATAATAGTCACCCATTTAAGTACTGACCAGGCTCAACATTGCTTAACTTTGGTGATCATACAGGAACCAGTGTTTCAATGTGAATTGGGTGTAAGCCAAAAGAAAAAGATTTATCAAATGATGTCTGGTTTTGTGAGAAAAAGAAAGTATACATAATACAAAAAAAAGAGGAGAAAAACTATTACTAAGAATATTGTAAGCAAATATATGTCAACTTAATGATGTTACTTATATAAATTTTTATATAAAGGTGGGAAAAGTACTACTTGGTTTCAGCGAGAAAAAGAAAGAATGAAAGAGAGAAAGATTTAACATCGCTTGCCAATCTCGCATAAATAATGGACTATTTGATTTTGCATTAATTACATTATTCAGGCTGTTGTCCTCATCTTTATTGCCATGTTTATGACGTTTTGGCTGCTGTACACTCCAGCCTTCTTCAGATACCAAGAATTTCGAATTGAACCCTTTATTTTGATCACCGGAATATATATACTCATTTCATGGCTACAAGAAATGACATCACACATGGAATGAGAATTATATACCCCAGTGATCAAAATGAAGGGTTCGGTTCAAAATTCCTAGCACCTGAAGAAGGCCGGAATGTACAATGGTCGAAACGTTGTAAACATGGCAATAAAGATGAGGACAACAGCCTGTATAATGTAAATAATGTAAATACTACCTGATCTCAGAAGTATAGACAAATGTTCCCTTTTGATCGCATGGATAGAGGGGAAAAGACACTACTTGGTTTCAGTTAGAAAATGAATGAAGAAAAAAGGGAAGATAGTAGTGTTTGTCAATTTAAAATCTTTTCATTTGTACCCAGCATTCATATTTATGATTGTTAGTGCAATATTTTGTTAAAGCTCAAATATTTATTGATGTGATGGGGAATTTCTATGGATATTTTATTGTTGTAGAACTTGCCATGAGTTTACTCAGTGAATAACTAAGAATTAAGATTCATTAGAATATTAAAATATGAAAACCAATAAATTGTCATGGGTTAAAATTAGTCTTTATAATATCTGGAAAAGATGATAATTTTTTATTCTCTCATGATGCTAAGTACCAATGAATGGGAATTGCAATAATTTTGCAGTAACAGATAAGCACAATATATCATTAGAAGAGAATTTGATGAAATATCTGGCGGCATGATAGATGAAAACAAGCAAGTCCAATAAAAGCAAAGAAAATATTAAGATGACATAGAAACCCAGAGGTAAACAGGAAAAGATACTTTTTCCCCCCCACAAACTGAGCAAGTTATTGCTTAATGACATGGACTGAACATGTGAGCAATGACAAGGTTTTGAAGAAAATGGAAACAAAAAGGAAACTTATACTTAACATCAGGAAGAGGCAGTTGAAGTTTCTAGGACATGTAATGAGGAAAAAGGGCTTGGAGAATCTGATATTCACAAGGCTGATAAAGAGAAAGCGGGACATAGGAAAACAGTGCATGATATACTTAATGAAGTGTTTGTTTTGTTTTGTTCACCACTATTGTTGCCAGGTATTGAACTCACAACTCTTTGGGTCAAGTAAATGGAAATGACTAAGACATCCAGAAGTGGCATGACTCATAGAACAAGAACAATCTACCCAAGTGATCGAAATAAAGGGTTTGGTTCAAAATTCTAGCAACCTGAAAGTTGGAGTGTACAACAGCCAAAACGTCGTGAACATGACAATAAAGTTGAGGACAAAAATCTGAACAATGTAAATAATGTGAATACCTCATTTCAGAAATAGAAAATATGGTAAAGCAAATTGACAAGAATTATGGATAATGTAAGAATAGGTTTCACAGAATTGTGAAAGGCATTTAATTACAATAAATTGAATTAGCACCTGGAACAGTCTAGGTTTAAACTCATAACCTAGTTTTAGCTAATTAGATTGATTGAAACAAAGCGCTTCTACTCGCTGATAGAAAAATGACAATTGAGCTAAACCACACTAGGTTGGCTCAGTGATAGAATTTTTTTTTTTTTCATATGACCCTTAATTCTATCTTGTCTAGTAAAGTTAAGAATTTGGTTGAGCCCATCAGTGTGTGACTGGGGGATTGGATCATGCAAACTAACTTGTAACCCGACACCTGAAAGAAACCTGCTCCAAATAAATACTAGTATTCACTACAAGATCAACTAGTCTTCTAGATATAGCAGACAGAAGGCTACAGTTGACTAGAGAGCCAAGAGTTAAGCTGCCTTATGACCCGTCATTCACTTGGCTAGACTATTTCAGCTTGTGTATCTAGGAAGAACTTGTGTTACCTCTGGCCAATAATGTTAAAATAATAGCCATGTGATAAGAAGTCTCTCCAAGTACTTAGAGAGAAAAAAGGGAAGAGAAAGAAGTCAAGGACAAGGTCTTTAATGCCTCATTAAGAAAACCTTTCCTCAAATGGGGATTATAAAAAGTGAACAAAGTATAATAAAGATAGACAAGGGATTTTGCAGGTCTTGGTTATTATGTTATAAACAGACAACTCAGTTTGCAATAGGGTTTAAATCAACATTAATCTGCCCTGGAAAATATGAGGGAAATCACTGGGCCCTTTAGTAATGACTATAGACAACATGTAAAATATGGGGAAAATCACTGAGCCTCTTAGTAATGACTACAGACAAGATGTAAAATATGAGGGAAATCACTGGGCCTCTTAGTAATGACTACAGACAAGATGTAAAATATGGGGAAAAAATCACTGGGCCTCTTAGTAATGACTATAGACAAGATGTAAAATATGGGGGAAATCACTGGGCCTCTTAGTAATGACTATAGACAAGATGTAAAATATGAGGGAAAAATCACTGAGCCCTTTAGTAATGACTATAGACAAGATGTAAAATATGGGGGAAATCACTGGGCCTCTTAGTAATGACTACAGACAAGATGTAAAATATGGGGGGAAATCACTGGGCCTCTTAGTAATGACTATAGACAAGATGTAAAATATGGGGGAAATCACTGGGCCTCTTAGTAATGACTATAGACAAGATGTAAAATATGGGGAAAAAAATCACTGGGCCTCTTAGTAATGACTATAGACAAGATGTAAAATATGGGGGAAATCACTGGGCCTCTTAGTAATGACTATAGACAAGATGTAAAATATGGGGAAAAAAATCACTGGGCCTCTTAGTAATGACTACAGACAAGATGTAAAATATGGGGGGAAATCACTGGGCCTCTTAGTAATGACTATAGACAAGATGTAAAATATGGGGAAAAATCACTGGGCCTCTAAGTAATGACTACAGACAAGATGTAAAATATGGGGGGAATCACTGGGCCTCTTAGTAATGACTATAGACAAGATGTAAAATATGGGGGAAATCACTGGGCCTCTTAGTAATGACTATAGACAAGATGTAAAATATGGGGAAAAATCACTGGGCCTCTAAGTAATGACTACAGACAAGATGTAAAATATGGGGAAAAAATCACTGGGCCTCTTAGTAATGACTACAGACAAGATGTAAAATATGGGGAAAAATCACTGGGCCTCTTAGTAATGACTACAGACAAGATGTAAAATATGGGAAAAATCACTGGGCCTCTTAGTAATGACTATAGACAAGATGTAAAATATGGGGGGAATCACTGGGCCTCTTAGTAATGACTATAGACAAGATGTAAAATATGGGGGAAATCACTGGGCCTCTTAGTAATGACTACAGACAAGATGTAAAATATGAGGGAAATCACTGGGCCTCTTAGTAATGACTATAGACAAGATGTAAAATATGGGGAAAATCACTGGGCCTCTTAGTAATGACTATAGACAAGATGTAAAATATGGGGAAAATCACTGGGCCCCTTAGTAATGACTATAGACAAGAAGTAAAATTGATTTGACTAGGATCAAGGTCAGCTTAAATCAATAATCACAAAATGGGGGAGTAGAAACCTAGTCAATTTCGTCACTAACTGATTGACAGTATATGAATGCTGAAGCAAAAAAAGAACCATAAGAGATATGGTTCTACCTTCAAATATTAAAAAAATCATAGAGCATGTAACAAATGACAAAATTTTAAGTAAAATAGAAAGAGACTGCTGAATTTGGTTGGGGAGACAATGAGAAAGAAAGGCTTGGAGAGTTTAATACCCACAAGTACATCACAGGAAAAAAAAAAAAAAAAAAAAAAAACAGAGCAAAACAGTGGGTAATTTGACAAGCTTGAGCAAATGGATGGAGGAACCAGAAAAAATAAAGAAGGTATGTAAAGCAGCAAGTATTGTTTAAAGCAAAAATGTAAAGAACAATGAGGGAGAACATCTTGAAGAGACAAAGCACATAGGAAAGCTTAGGTTTTTTATCTTTTTTTTTCTATTTCACCCCAGGCAAGGTAATAATGTCACTAAGATGCAAGAAGCTACCAGGAGTGGAAGAGAATGAAAAAACTTTAGTGTGGAGAAAGGACAATGAAAGAACAGGGTTCAAGAAGATAGATGATGATGATTAGTGTTTCATTTCAATTTTTGAAAACTGTAGTTGGTAACAGACCAAAAGATAGTTACACAGGTGAGAACAGAAACTATTAAGCCAGAACATGTGGTAACACTTATCTAGTTCAACAGTACAACAATCACCATCAAAATATTTATAGAATAGATAGAGGGAATCCATGTCACAGTAGTGGAAAAATGTCAGGTCATGATCAATTACATTACTGATTCTTCTTAGAATGTCGTCAAGAATCTCAAGCTACATAGCAGAAGTACCAGACCAGATATGACAGTAATATTCAATGCATGGAACTAGTTGCCAATCTAGTAATATGCTTAAATTTATGCAGGTGGTACCATAAGTATCAGACCCATTTAATCTGGGAAACTGCTTTCAAGCAAAGTGTGTACCCAAGTATATATCAACTAAATATGATAACGGTAATAAGAAATGATGTTAGATTATAACAAACTCCATCAATTGCTTAAAAAAAACTTTTGTTTTTAACATATCTTAAGTGATAGAAATAAAATGATTTTTAATTTCTGAACCAAAGTTTTTGTCACATCCACTTTTAATTCATTTCCCACAATGTAAATAAAAGACAGATGCAAATGTACTTACTTCCGTTCGGCCAGTTGTACTTTCAGCTTTTTGTACATAACTGATCACATGAGACCAATTTTCCAAGTATACACTAACCTGAAAAGAGAATAAGAATTTTAAAATCACTCAACTGTTATACAGATCGGGTAGCCTAAATTTAGAGTCAATAAGTCTGCCCTTTTGCTGGCTCTTAGCTTAGAAGATGAAACAGAGTAGGTTTCACTATATATCTAAAAGTAAGAGTATGGAAGGTACAGTAATATGAAGTCATAATCATCATCATTTATCCCTCACACCCAGATGGTGCATAGGGCAGCAACTTTTTGTTGCTGTATCTGTAACAAACTGTTTTTTACGGGGCAGGGTTGTTAGCCCTGCACCCAACCCCCAAACCTGGTGGACCATTCTTGGTCCTTATGTTTACAACACCTGGTATTCCCAAATGGTCACCCATTTAAGTACTGACCAGGCTCAATATTGCTTAACTTTGATCGGATGGGAACCAGTGTATTCAACATGATATAGCTGTAGTGAAGTCATAATACAATATCGTCAATTGATTATCTTTGTTTAAATACCTGACTTGGATTCTAAGTACAATGCAACCCAATGGAATGGTAAATAGCATCACAAGATAACAGTACTATAAAAGTACTTATATATCTTCAGAGTATATTTTTATCATTTAACAGTTGACTAGAGGTAACTGATAAACTCTTTGGTACCTATACTTAATAAATTTAAGTGTACTACTAGTTTGGCACCAAGGTCTTGTCCTTTTACAGTTTAAATAACTAGATGTGGGCTAACAATTTCTTTTCTCACACTTCCCATTTGTGGAACTCTTCTGGCTTCTTGAACTCCAGTAAACTTTAATCTTCAAAATTTAAATACAATGCCAGTCATTGTCTTGTTTCTTCTTAATTTCTGTTCTTTTAATGTTCTCTCTTTTTAATATTTGTTTATCATATTCTCACACTCAGTAACCTATTGCTTTGGGTGAAATAAAATACACACATACAGAGAGTGTAACCCTGTCATAAAAAAATGACAGCAAAATATTTGAGATTATATACACACACACACACACACACATATATATATATATATATATATATATATATATATATATATATATATGTGGTTTCATTAAAAATGACATATATATATATATATATATATATATATAGGGTTTCATTAAAAATGACCGATAACAAGGTATTATCATTAAGTTTTTGATATAATTTTTCATGTGTTATGATTTTTTCTTTTCAGAACTCAAATTACAGAATGGTCCAAAAGTTTTGTACTTTTGATCATTTTCAGCTATACTTTTAACCAATATCAAGTACGAATTTTGTTTTACTTGTAAATAAACAAGTAAAGTTTATGCATACAGTGTCATGTGTATATTAAGTTTCAAACATGGTAAGCACATTCTTACAGTGTTCATAAATTGAAGTTATTAAGTGTAGGATTTCTTTTTTTTATTATTAATGCCTCCATTATTTTTAATCTTTTGCATGTGCAACATACAATTACACAATGGTCTTTATGATAAAGAGGATATATGCTCTACTTTTGTATTGAGCACTTTTTAAAAGTAAATATCTAACTGTGGAATGTACTTCCATTAGTGACCATTACTTATATACACATACATTTCACAGTTAGATATTTACTTTTAAAAAGTGGTCAATACAAAAGTAGAGCATAAATATGGTAATTATTATTATACCATACTGCAACTCAATAGCTATTAAGTTTCAGTGTTAAAACACCACACACACATTATATATATATATATATATATATATATATAATACACATAGACAGACAGATACACACCAATAAATAAATACATAATTGTCTTTATTATAATAAGGAGTATATATATATATATATATATATATATATATGTGAAAAGTGTGTGTATGTATGTATATATATATATATGCAATTTGTTATATATATTATATTGTTTACATATTATATATGCATGGTACTTATTTAAAAGCGCTCAATATCAGTGATAGAGCAGACATATTCATATAGATAGGTGTGAGTTTGTCTGACAATCGCAAAAGCGTGAAACCCAGGGTTACAAACTCACACCCATCTATATGAATATATTTTTTTTTTCACTACTCTTCGACATAATTATTACAAAAAAATAAAATAATAGGCACTGTTAAGAGCAAACATGCAGTAAGAACTTTCGTAACTAGTAATACAGTTTAATAACTGATAGTAAAGAGAATGAACTGAGCTAATACTGCTTTGTTATTGCCTCCCTCTCCATGAGTGTGACAGGGTGGAAATAAATGCACATACACAAAAAATAAATATACAATGGTCTTTATTATAATACATAGGATTAGTGGCTTTATTGCCTTACTTGAGGTGAAATGATAAAAAAAAAAATAAAAACAAACTGTAATCCTAATGGATTAAATCATTGCTTAATGAATCTTGTGGCAGTCATTGCAAGTTCAATCCTTGGGTTTTGTACTCAGTGGAAATTAACGAGAAATAATTTAGTACTGCTCAATTATTTCTCATCCATTTCCACTGAGTAGTACTAAAAATAAGGACCAGACAATATCCTTAGATGTGCAGTGGAATGAGAACAGTAAATTAAACAAAGGGTTTGGTTCAGAATTCCCTATAGGTTACCCAGATTGAAATACACCTGAGGAAAGCCAGAGCACAATGGCCGAAATGGTGTGATAACAACAACAAAAATGAGGACAATAGTCCAAATATAAATAAAGTAAATTAAAAATTTCCATTAAAAAGTGAATATTATACGTTTATCTTTACACATAAAGGAAATATAGCTTCTTTTATAACAGTAAAACATTGTGAACTATAGATGTGTCAAATGCATTTCAGTTGAAATCTGCTTAAAATATTCAAAATTCACTTAATAAAAAAAAAAGAAATTTACTGTTACCTTGATGACATTTAGACACATATTAACAACATGTTTGGGACTGGTGCAGTAATCTCGGGCCCTAGAATAACATTTCAAGGCATTGCATAAATCTCCCATATCCAAGTAATGGTCTCCTAAGTCATCATTGCCTCGTCTAGTAAGGAAACAAAAGACAGAAATACAAGAACACTGAATCATCGTCAATCTGGCATCAGAAACAAACGGGAATAAAGATTTGGTCACAAGGATTTTACACTTAACAAATAGTATACACAAATATTTACATTGATTTTAAAGAATTAGTCGGTTTTATTTATAATCCAGATTTATTTCTTATTATATTTTTTTTTATTATTATTGATAAATATTTATTGTATTTTTTTCTGTTAGTTGGTGATGTGTGATTTGATAAAGCTTTTATCAGAGAAATGATAAATTAGTCTACAATGTAATGTAGTAATTGTGTAACCAATGTACAAGTTAAATTTTTATTATTAGAGAAACATTCTCTAAATGGGTATGAAAATTCATAAACATTACTTTGTTGAAGTTTTAATTTTGCTGTTATCATGTTACTACTTTGAATGAATAATATTAAAAAAAACAAAAAACAAATAAACTGTAATCCTAATGGATTAAATCATTGGTTCATGAATTTTGTGACAATCATTGCAAGTTCAATCCTTGGTTTTTTACAGTAAATAAGTTTTTTTTAAAAATCTGAATTAGTAAATAAAAAAAGATAACTCAAATCTGTATTTATTCATTGTTTTAAAACAAAACATTTGATATAGAATTTCACACCATGAACAATTTGTTTTTTTACAAAAATTTAAGGCTATAATTCATTTTTGTGAAAACAAGAGTTCAATTGCATTAGCCACAAAATAATTCATTACAAACATTACAATGCAGAAAAGGAGTGCAATATTAATTTCTTATGAGTAATATGAGACACACACACCAAAAGGTGAGAAATTATTTATCATTTATATCAGGTTTTTAATCCATTAGTTTTGGATGCAACATGTTATGAATAGCAACTCAGATTGAGGAATCAGAGAAGCCAAATTCAAATTCCAGTCAAGTTCATTACATTCACATATGTACAAATATCCTTGAGAAAGCCATGGATTCATCTCTTCTCCCCCAGCTATGGGTAAATAATAGGACAGACTGGGTCCTATAGCCTTGAGTGATCTAAAAGGACAAATCTGAATTTATATATATATATATATATATATATATATATATTTTCTGCCCAGTCAGTCAGGTCTCTTTTGAGATATGATTACCCAAGCATGTATCATGTATGGCACTTAACTGACTGACTGACTGACAGCCATAAGAGGCACAGCAGCTTAAAGGCAGACCAGACCAACTCCTGGCACATACTCTATTGTCCTATAAGACAGAAAGATGCCAATGATCATTTTAAATACTTATATGGAAAATATAGGAGACACAGTGGACTAATAGATAGTAGCTCAGATTAGAATTTGGCTTCTCTGATTCTTCTAATCAAAGAAGCCAAATTCAAATTCCAGTCAAGTTCATTACATTCACATATGTACAAATATCCTTGGGAAAGCCATGAATCCATCTCTTCTCCTCCCAGCTATGGGTAAATAATAGGACAGACTGGGTCCTATAGTTTTGAGTGATCTAAAAGGACAACTCTGAATTTAAAAAAAAAACAAAATAAAAAAATTATAGGTTATTTGTCTATATTTCTGAGTATTTACACTACATTATTCAAACTATTGTCCTCATCTTCATGATGTTTCGGCCATTGTACGTAACAGCCTTCTTCATACTAGAGAAAACCATTAACATAAAAAACTACAATGTGAACTATGGTAAAAAAGGTAACTGAAACATTAGGTTTACGAGTCCCAGAAATCGCTGTTGTCCTCAAGGACACATAGCCCAGTGACTTGACCCAAAGAGTTGTGAGTTCATTAACCTAGAACATTAGGTTAAAGGGAGATAACTCATAAGTACCAGAAGCGGCTTTGCACAAAGAATGAGAATGATATTAATAAAGGGTTCAGTTCGTAATTCCTAGCTGAAGTGTACAAAGGCCGAAACATTGTTAAAATGGCAACAAAGACGAAGACAATAGCCCAAATAATGTAAATAGTGTAACTATGGGTTGCCTCAACAACCTGCAATGGGACAAGTGAGTATGGCACACCTCCAAAGACATGGATGGATGGGGTACCTCCAACAGGAGTAAGAGTGGATTTAGGATTTATTTTGTTTTATAGCATATCTACCTCAACAGGTTATTTAATGCTGACAAGATTTTTACAATACATTTGCATGAATAAAATATCTATTCTTTATAAGAAATCAGTTTGTAGATCAGATTTCATCAATGTATCTGTGTAAAGAGGATTTGTAGAGTCTGGTTTCATTGATGTATTTATTTCAGATATACATTTTCTAGAACAATTGGTTTTGACATTGTTTTATGATATAGGTGCACTGTTTAAAGAAATAATATTGTCATCCATTTTTGCTTTTCAAAGAGCTCATACATGTTATTCATATAGTACATTTGTCTTGAGACAGCAAGGTTTGAACACTCGGTTAATATATGTTTGATAATGTATGTTATTTCACATGCTTGACATACTGTTTGATCTTCCTTGTTTAGCAAGAAAGAGTGGGTTATTCGCATGAGGCCAATGCATAAACGATTAGTATTACTATTTCCTTTTTAAATTTTCTTAAAGTCAACTTTCAAGAGTAAAAAAGCTCTGGAATACATTTAAGTATTTTCAATGGGTAATATGTATCTATATTTTAATTTTTTTTTCTTTCCAATTTTTAATTATTGTATAATTGGTTTTGGTAGATTATTTCAGCAATGCTTTTCATATTATTTTCAGTATTTGTATCCTTGTTAGTATTAATTTTTTTCTAAGCTTACTCCGATTTGATTTTTCTATTCCATGCTTCTGGAAATTATTGATTCATGTTTGTTTTATATTTTTTTTAAGTTTGTTATAGAATACTGTACACAAATAAAAAAATTCCTTAATATTTTGATCTTTGATAAAACTTACATATAGTGTGTATTATATTTTGTCTTTCTTGACACATCCTTAAGAAAATGTATAGTCTCCTTACAATAAGAAGGACCATTTCTGCATTTAAATTATCACACCTGTCATTTAACAACACAAAATCATTGATCAATGATTTTGTGTTGTTAAATGACAGGTGTGATAATTTAAATGCAGCAATGGTCATTCTATGTATGGTTCATTGCTTTTTTTTTTTTTTTTAAACAAATGATTTAGTTCTTCAGTTATTTGAATAATAGTTTTTATTCTCCGCAGCAAATTTATAAATAGTAGATAGATAGATTTGACAACTGTCTAGTTCACACTCCACCCAAATCTTTTGAACAGAAGTAAAGGTTTATCCCATGTTTCCTGCTTAAAATTAGGTTTCTAGCTCCTTCTTGAGTCGACTTCAACTCTATACTTTTAACCTCTCTGATTAAACTCTGTAATTCTATTTACTATTTCTTTTTTTTTTTTTTTTTAAATTTTTTCATAAATAGAATTGAATAAGTTCACCTATCATCTGTTCTCACTCCTCTCCAGTCTTTTGAACAGGAGTAGCAGTTTATCCCTCGTTTTGTTTTTTTTTGTTTTTTGTTTTTTTTTGTTTAAATTGGGTTTCTGTTCCTTCTAAAATGTTTTTCATTCTCTTTTACTCCCAGTAGTCTCCTGCACCTTAGTAGCATTATTGCATAGTTTGGAGTAAATGGACAAAAAAAAAAAAAAAAAAATTTTAAATTTCCGTTTCAGGGTGTATATGCGGGAATCCAAATTTTCATACCGTATACTTTCTTTTATTGAATTGCTTTTGTAATTCTTCAGATCTGTGTCAAGTTTTTCTAATTTTAATTGCCCCTTCTTAATGGTCATCTCAATCCATTGATTGTCCAGAGGTGGAAGGTTGGCTACTGCATCTGGTAACGTGGAAGGACTAAACAAAAAGAAAAGGGTAAAATAAATATTTATACACATACAAAAAAAGCTTAAAAGAAAATATATTTCTTCTTACATTAAAAAATAAAAATTTCATCAGAAAATAACTATGCATCCATTTGACAAAATAGCCCTCCTGATGATCCCATATAATTATATTTATTAAATTATGATTTCAAATGAAATGTTAAAATACTTTTTATAAAGTATGGCTAAATCATCAGTTCAATATGTTGAACTAGCAGTATAATCTGGCGTTGCTCGGGTGTAATGAAAGCTTTAAAACTAATCCATGGTCCTGGAGCTCACACTCTTTGGATGTTGGCATGAAAGACTAAAAAGCAATAGTTGTTTCCAGTTAAAGTGAAACCGTAGACTAAAAGAAAAATGAATGGATGTCAATCAAATTTTGGTTTCCTGGTATTGATATAAAATTTTCTGCACTATTGTAAGAACTGCAACCATGAAACTTCTGAATATCGTTTCTTATGTCTTTGTCTATGAGTGTATCAAATTTGATTAAAATCGGACCACTCCTTCTATAACCTGATTTTTTCGATTATCGTTTTTATACTTATCAGGGGTACCTTGACACAAAACCTAGCTAAGAACACTCGCAGACGCTTATAGTACAACTGTGTAAATTTTCAAGAAAATTGGTTCAGCCACTTCAGAGTCTATTGGTAATGGATACACACACAAATTTCCATTTATAAATAAGTTTAGATAAGTTGTCATTTTGGCATTGCCTGAATTTAATTTTGGTTGTTCAATTTTTTAAGTAGAACTACCAAAATTCCCAATAAGTACTATAATATTAAGAACAACAACAGAGTAAAACAATACAAGAAATAAACAAATGTAATAAAAGCCAAAGCAACTATACTCCCGTCTCAATAGGAAAACTGTCGAGGGTGACAAAGTAAACCTGGCTGCTGCTCTTGGAAAGGACCTCCAATCTATGGTAGATTAGGGTAGGAAATGGCTAGTAAATTTTAATGCCTACAAAACAAAACTGCTATCCTTTAACAATCATAAAGAAACTTTCTTACCAGCCATCAGAATAGATAATGCAAGTCATCTGAAGAGTGGCATACTACACCTCCTTGGCTTCAATCTCTCAATGAACCTGAATGGGAATAACAACATCAAATCTATAGCTGCATCTACTGTTAGGAAGATTGGGTCACTGTGTCAGGCTAGAAAGTCTTTTCTTGTCAGAATCCATCTTGCACATTTATAGATCTACCATTCGTCCATGCATTGAACAATGTTGACATATCTGATCAGGTGCTCCTGCTATACATCTCGAGGCTCTTGGAAAAATCTAAAGAAGCTGATTTGTCATCTCGACTCCATCACTTTCTTACTGAAGCAATGTAGCTTTCCACTGTCTTTTCTACAAATATTTCCATAGCAACTGTTTCTGACAAGCTTTCTTCCCCTGGTGCCTTGACCACATAAATTTCCACGTACTACTAGATTGGCATGTAGGTCCCATCCTTTTACTGTTGAAATAGTTAAATGTAACAACATTGTCTACTCTAACAGTTTCTTTTCTTGCACTTCACACTTGTGGAACTCCCTACCCCTTTACTTGCTTTCCTGATAACTACAGCCTTCAAAAATTTAAATGCAATGTCAATTGCATCTTCTATCTCCCAGAATTCTCATATTTTATCCTTTCTTCAACACCCCCTCTTTTTCCCTCTCTCTAATTCCCAGCGCACAAGTGGCAGTCCCAACTTGTTCGGGGTGATATGATAAAAAAAAGAAAAAAGGACAATAAATGAAGCAATTATAAGACAGTAGAAAAAAAAAAAAGGCGGCAGTCAAATGGTTATAGCCTCCTGACTTCAAGGCAAGAAAAACAAAAATGTGTCAATAAGACCTCAAATTGTCCATAATTTTAGGGAGGGTGGATTTTTAGCAGCCATTCCCAAGTTTAGAACCAACATTTTTCCCACTCCTAAATATTCCTTGCTAAATAATATGTGCATGTGATATGACAGAAAAGATGGTAGTCAAATTTAAAAAAAAAAAAAAAAAAAAAAAAAAAATTATTTTTTTTAAAGTTTTTATTTTTTAAATCCTTGGGGAACATACCAAACTTATTTTTCTAATATAATTTCACTAAATCTGGCTTAAAAACATTATTCTTAAATAATAATTTTGATATATTTTTTTCTAACATCATGTATGTAAGAAAAAATACTTGGTTTATCTATAAGCATAAACAAACATTTTGGCAAACACTTCTGTCCCATAACAGGTACTACTTTTGTATATACATTTCATACACTAAATGTAACTATTATTATAGGATAGAGATAGTATATACAAAAAAAATGAAACATTTTTTAACTTTATAAAAAATTAAATAGTAATAAAAAAATCTACCAGGTGATATAAAGCAACTAATCACTGAAACATTTACTAAACAATAATATATCTGATTTTAAATAATTTATCTTACTAAACAATAATATATCTGATTTTTAATGGACTTATCTTACTAAACAATAATAATATATCTGATTTTAAATGGACTTATCTTACTAAACAATAATATATCTGATTTTTAATGGACTTATCTTACTAAACAATAATATATCTGATTTTTAATGGACTTATCTTACTAAACAATAATATATCTGATTTTAGTTTTGACTTATCTTACTAAACAATAATATATCTGATTTTTAATGGACTTATCTTACTAAACAATAATATATCTGATTTTTAATGGACTTATCTTACTAAACAATAATATATCTGATTTTTAATGGACTTATCTTACTAAACAATAATATATCTGATTTTTAATGATCATCTTACTAAACAATAATATATCTGATTTTTAATGGACTTATCTTACTAAACAATAATATATCTGATTTTTAATGGACTTATCTTACTAAACAATAATATATCTGATTTTTAATGGACTTATCTTACTAAACAATAATATATCTGATTTTTAATGGACTTATCTTACTAAACAATAATATATCTGATTTTTAATGGACTTATCTTACTAAACAATAATATATCTGATTTTTAATGGACTTATCTTACTAAACAATAATATATCTGATTTTTAATGGACTTATCTTACTAAACAATAATATATCTGATTTTTGGACTTATCTTACTAAACAATAATATATCTGATTTCTAATGGACTTATCTTACTAAACAATAATATATCTGATTTTTAATGGACTTATCTTACTAAACAATAATATATCTGATTTTTAATGGACTTATCTTACTAAACAATAATATATCTGATTTTTAATGGACTTATCTTACTAAACAATAATATCTGATTTTTAATGGACTTATCTTACTAAACAATAATATATCTGATTTTTAATGGACTTATCTTACTAAACAATAATATATCTGATTTTTAATGGACTTATCTTACTAAAACAATAATATATCTGATTTTTAATGGACTTATCTTACTAAACAATAATATATCTGATTTTTAATGGACTTATCTTACTAAACAATAATATATCTGATTTTAATGGACTTATCTTACTAAACAATAATATATCTGATTTTTAATGGACTTATCTTACTAAACAATAATATATCTGATTTTTAATGGACTTATCTTACTAAACAATAATATATCTGATTTTTAATGGACTTTATTTTACTAAACAATAATATATCTGATTTTTAATGGACTTATCTTACTAAACAATAATATATCTGATTTTTAATGGACTTATCTTACTAAACAATAATATATCTGATTTTTAATGGACTTATCTTACTAAACAATAATATATCTGATTTTTAATGGACTTATCTTACTAAACAATAATATATCTGATTTTTAATGGACTTATCTTACTAAACAATAATATATCTGATTTTTAATGGACTTATTCACTAAACAATAATATATCTGATTTTTAATGGACTTATCTTCCTAACATCAAATTTCTTTAAAGCTGTGGCCCTGAAATTTTCAACCCATAGCAGTATCTATTTTCTCTCCAGAAAAGCCTAATTCCAACTTAACATGAAACGAGCACAAAAAGCTCTATGTTGCAATTACAGATTCACCAGTCTTACAAAATGTTTCAACAGCAAACACACAGTACGCACCAGTCCAAACCATGATGGTAACTGATAGCACCTCAAAAAAATGATAAGACATTAGCTAGATGAAGACAACATCACCTCATGCCTAAGTTGACTAACACCAAATAGGTGATAGTTTAAAATGTGGGATGTATTTCTGCTACACACTATACTAAAAAAAAAAAAAAAAAAAATTAATGATAAATTTTAATATATATTCTGAAAAAAAAAAAAATACAGCAGTTGTGATTGAAAGCAGGTTATTGTTTTTATTTTTAATGATTAAATGTAACATTCCTTAAACTCCATTTTATTGAGAACCTCCCATCAGAACATATCACCTGAAGAACAGTATTGTTCTGAAACAAAATTTTTGTGTAGTGATATAATGCTTTTAAAAACCATTGTAATGACAAAAATAAAATGTGTGTGTGTGTGTGTGTGCCCAAGTGGTTATAATGTTCACTTTCTGGCTGGGATTTGGGTTCAAATCTAAATGTGGTTGATTTGCCAGGAAGGTGATGTCTTAATGTTATTAGTCTAAGGGTGGTGATCCCAATGTGAGACAACTTTGGAAAGTTGATCACAAGCTTTTTAAGTGAAATCTGGGTAGACAGACCTGTTTGGAAGTCATCTATCATTAAACTAGTATGAAGTCACAACTTATCAACTGGGGTGATGTGTTTGTGTGAGAGTGAAAGAATTTAGGTTACGCAATTAGTGTAACCTAAATTCTTTTGCTCTCACACAAAATATCATCCAATCAACATACTAACTCATACATGCACAAATTCTGTTACATTCAATGTCTGGCTATTTAATTTTCTCACTATACTCCTCTCTTACATAAAAAGTTGAATTTAATAATACCAGGATTGTTTTGCCAGTGACCAAGTGACTTCTTGGTGATACTGGTCAGGAGAGGTGATCCCAGCATGAGGCACCTTTGGACAGTGCCTTAAAACCATACCACAGGTTGACCCATGCTTTTGAGTGAAAATAGATAAAAGGAACTGATTGAAAGCCATCAATGGCTGTGCTCACAGAAAGATACAAGTCATTGTGAACCAAGAGTTTGAGCAAACTGTTGTTGCTCAAACTTGATCAAGACAGATAATGCATTCTCACCCAGAAACTGTAACTATGGTCTGCTCAGTATATTTATACTATAAACCACAGATTTGCCTGAGCAAAGTGTCTACAATAGGGATTGGCTAGCCACCCCAAAAGGCGAGTATGCTTGGAAAATGGATATATATTCATGGTCAGCAAGTGACAAAAAAAAAAAAAAATGCTATTCTGGCCCACTTCCGAAACCCTGGTATGCTAGAATTGGCAATGAATTTTCAGGAGTTATTTGTAATAACAAAAGTCTATCATTCACTTTGTAAGAGCCATGATACCCGAGTAATACTCCCAGAATGCCTCAGTAGCTGAATCATCAGCAATTCATTCTTACTGCAAACTTACTGACAAATTTTTCTAAAAACAAAATTGTTCAATTCCATTAACAAAAAGATGTCTATTTTCATAAAACAAATTTCACTCACATTTCTTGCAGTCGTCTGTGTATTTGTTGATAGAGGCTTGTGTCGTGTGCTGTCTGTACGTAAGCCAGAGCCATCCGAAGAGCTTCCACTTTTAAAGTTGGACAGTGGTCAGCAATAAAGATTAACCGGTTGAGTCGGGCAATTCCTTCATATTGTTTGGCATAGGAGTCAAGATCCTAGAGAATATACAAGGAATAATATTGATTCCAATAAGGAAGAATATTTAAGATTCAATGACATTTAAAAAAAAAGAAAGAAAAAAGGAAAGAAATTGTTACCAAAGAACACTAAATGCATTTAACACTTAATACATATAAATAAAAATTCTAGCTTTTCTTATCACTGCCTACATCTCTTAAGTCATTTTCTTAGCTTATGAGATAAATGTTTCTGGAAATAGAAGGTGAGGGATCAAACGATCTCACTACTGATGATACTAATATGTTGGGCAAGAAGAAAATAATGGGGATTTCCCAGAGATAAAGTAAATTTACTTAGAGGCAAGTATTAGTTTCAGCAGTGTGTAAAGAATAAAATGAAGACAAAGAACAAATTTTCAAAAGGGGGACATTATGTGGTTTTAGCATTTGGCACTTAAGTAACAAAACTTTGATTAATAACCGTTGTCACTGAATATTTTAAACGAAATTATGTGAATTATAAAATAAAGTGGTCAAGAATTAAATCAAACAAGATAATGCTACTTTTTTTTTACCCCATGATTGATTGAACACCACATGTACTACAGCTGCACTATAAGTGGTGTTTATTTGGAGCCCAATAGTCTGACAGATCCCAATCTTCTCCAGGGTGATTTGAATTCAGAGTTTTTCTTTCTCCTCGACCTCGACCAGTTGCCATCTAAGACGATAGAACTCAGTCTGTCCAGCTATTTACCCATAACTTGCAGGAAGAAGTGATGGATTCATACCTTTTCCAAGTGTATTAGCACTTAAGTGAATATAATGAACTTGACTGGAATTCAAACTCATCTCTCTGATTCCTCAATTCGAGCCACTATCCATTACTCCGCCATATTCCCGATAGTGTTATTTTATGCATTTAATGAAAATCTCATGCTCTTAATTCACTTGTCTAATGTATAAAGTTTCTAGCACTATGTTTTTTTTAAATGGACTCATTTCATTTAGTGTTATTTTATGCATTTAATGAAAATCTCATGCTCTTAATTCACTTGTCTAATGTATAAAGTTTCTAGCACTATGTTTTTTTAAATGGACTCATTTCATTTAGTGTTATTTTATGCATTTAATGAAAATCTCATGCTCTTAATTCACTTGTCTAATGTATAAAGTTTCTAGCACTATGTTTTTTTAAATGGACTCATTTCATTTAGTGTTATTTTATGCATTTAATGAAAATCTCATGCTCTTAATCCACTTGTCTAATGTATAAAGTTTCTAGCACTATGTTTTTTTAAATGGACTCATTTCATTTAGTGTTATTTTATGCATTAAATGAAAATCTCATGCTCTTAATCCACTTGTCTAATGTATAAAGTTTCTAGCACTATGTTTTTTTAAATGGACTCATTTCATTTAGTGTTATTTTATGCATTAAATGAAAATCTCATGCTCTTAATCCACTTGTCTAATGTATAAAGTTTCTAGCACTATGTTTTTTTAAATGGACTCATTTCATTTAGTGTTATTTTATGCATTTAATGAAAATCTCATGCTCTTAATTCACTTGTCTAATGTATAAAGTTTCTAGCACTATGTTTTTTTAAATGGACTCATTTCATTTAGTGTTATTTTATGCATTAAATGAAAATCTCATGCTCTTAATCCACTTGTCTAATGTATAAAGTTTCTAGCACTATGTTTTTTTAAATGGACTCATTTCATTTAGTGTTATTTTATGCATTAAATGAAAATCTCATGCTCTTAATCCACTTGTCTAATGTATAAAGTTTCTAGCACTATGTTTTTTTAAATGGACTCATTTCATTTAGTGTTATTTTATGCATTTAATGAAAATCTCATGCTCTTAATCCACTTGTCTAATGTATAAAGTTTCTAGCACTATGTTTTTTTAAATGGACTCATTTCATTTAGTGTTATTTTATGCATTAAATGAAAATCTCATGCTCTTAATCCACTTGTCTAATGTATAAAGTTTCTAGCACTATGTTTTTTTAAATGGACTCATTTCATTTAGTGTTATTTTATGCATTAAATGAAAATCTCATGCTCTTAATCCACTTGTCTAATGTATAAAGTTTCTAGCACTATGTTTTTTTAAATGGACTCATTTCATTATCGCTCGAGCAATCAGTCAACTGTAGTATGTTACATATATTTACCTGGCCTCCCCTTTTTGTTATTACATATATTTACAAGGCAGGATGTGACACCAGGTCGTTTTAAGGTGGACAGCTCTATACATATATCTAAACTTATTTATAAAGAGAACTTTGTCTGTGTGTCCGTTACCTATAGACTCTGAAACGGTTGAACCGATTTTCTTGAAAATTTACACAGTTGTACTATAAGCATCTGCAAGTGTTCTTAGCTAGGTTTTGTGTCGAGGTCCCTCAATAAATATCGAAAATCTATAATCGAAAAAATCAGGTTATAAAAGGAGTGGTCTGATTTTAATCAAATATGATACACTCATACACAAAGACATAAGAAACAATATTCAGAAGTTTCAAGGTTGCAGTTCTTACAATAGTGCAGAAAATCGATAATATATATATAAAAAAGGCAAGATGTTTGTGTGTGTCTGTTTATCTGCCTGTATGTCTATTTTTTTCAGCCCTTTTATTTTAGGTTTTGCTTCGGGTTTGGATCTAAGTAGGTATAATTGTAGTTCTTAGTCTCAGCCATGATACCATTTACTCAGAGGACTTATTTTGCCTTCAAAATTCAGTTTATGACGAAAAAAACTTATTTGATATCGATACCAGGAAATCAAAATTTGACTTACATCCATTCATTTTTCTTTCAGTCTACGGTTTCACTTTAACTGAAAACAACTATTGCTTTTTAGTCTTTCGTGCCAACGTCCAAAGAGTCTGAGCTCCAGGACCATGGATTAGTTTTAAAGCTTTTATTACACCCGAGCAACGCTGGGCTATACTGCTAGTGTATGCATATGTGCCAAGTACAAAAACTGTTTTGACCAATCCCCAAGGCCACACTTACTGATGTTACACTGATCCCACCTTTCTTGCTGCAATGAATGGATGGAGCAAGTTCTTCCATCTAAAATAAGGAGAAAACTAACTCCAATTACAGCACACAAGCAATAATCACACCTTGGAAAATCCTTATTGGTTATGGCTAAATGTTAATATCACAAGGGCTTATGGAAGCAAACATTTGTCAGTATTTAAATATTTTACTTTTTTTGCTGAACACAAAATAAACCAATTTTTTTAAACACAAGATAATCACTGTGATAAAAAATAGTCCCCCCATATCTGAAATGAGAAAGATCCTAGCTAGGCAGAAGGCAACATTCAAACATCTTCAGACCTGCTGCCAGTGTGATATTTATTTGGCAGTGGGTGGGGGGGCAACTAGGCTGGTGGCAAACAATAATATTTTAGTTCACATCATTTACATGCAGAAGAGGATTCTTTCCTCTCATTACAAATAATAAAAAAAATAATCCCGGAGCAAAGATTAGAGAGTCTTACACATGCAGCATATCCTGCAGATCTTTCACCCTCATACTCTCACTTGTTTTACTCTATCCTACATTCTATGACTACTGAAGTTAAGCAATGTCAAGCAGGGTCACTATGTAGATGGGTAACTGCCTGGGAATACCAGGTGTTGTAAGCTTGGATGTGAGGTTGGTATAATGGATAACAGCTCAGAATTGGAAATAGGAGAGTTGAGTTCTAATTCCAGTTGGGTTTGTTATATTCACTTCTGTACAAATACACCTCTTCTCTCCCAACCAGTTACATTAGTAAATCATTATCACTTCCCAAAAATTCTTACAATATAAAAATATTTTCTGGCTTTAAATAACCTTTAAGCTATGGCTTTAAAATTAGCTGTAAAAAGATAATCACCATATAGCATTTCTTAATTGAGCAGGTTTTCCATCAAGTTCAAGATGACAAAAAAAAAAAAAATCCTTCAAAATCTATTTTAAATGATTCTATGCACAACTGACAATATAGGATATTCATAATTATATAAAGCCAAGGAAAATACTTTGATAACTGAACAAAGATGCTATAAATTTACTTATATAGAAGAGCTATAAATTTCTAAATCAGCCAAATAAAATTTGAAAAATATTTCCTTTAGACAGCAATACATTTTCAAGTAAAAAAAAAAAAAGATCAATTCAGGATTGTTTCTGAAATCTACTTTTTTTTAATAATTATTAATTGTTTTGAGTTGTTTGTTTTTCTTTAAAATCACCCCAGGAAATACAGAAAACTAATCCCACCGCTGGACACTTACCAAAGTAGTGTTTTCTACAATAGTGTGCCCATCTTTGACATTTTCATTTTCTTCAGGAGAGGCATCCACTTGCATAGGCTCTTCCAATGGCTGTAAAATAATATTATTACATTAATTTTTCTTTATAAAGATTGTATTTTGTCTTAAACTTTTTATCTTTAATATGAAATCAGGGGTAAGGATATATCAAATAGTGATTTACTAAACATAGCTTAAATGTGGCACAAGGCTGAAAGTAGAAGCACCCAGTGAGGATCAAATTTATGACTCAGTTGTAATTGATCTAACAAAACAAGCTTGATAACCATGTTGAAGTGACCAATATATATCAAGTATAGTGCTCAATTCAAGAAATGAAACTTGTTTAACCAATACAAAATCCAATAGCCTCTTAAAGTAGACAGTTACCAATTGATGAGGTAGGGAATGCAGTTTATAAAGAATGGTTAAAATGTAGACTTCAAGTAATTAAGATTGTTGTGATCAAGGAAGCATGCTCTTAAAAGTGTGTTCAATAAAGTAGTGGTTCTTGGAATGAAGCTGTCTATACGGAACTGACTTCTTACTAATGGAATACAAAGGGAATGGGTACAATTTGTTCCAGTGTATGTGGCATGGCAGGGTTAGAAAGTCAGAATTGGAGGCAATAATGGAGCTCATCAAAACATTTGCCATGGAAATAGTGAGAGGTTTGCAATGTTTTGTCTGTGTGAAAATGTTTGTAGAGTGAAAAAAAATTCATCACCTACAAGACTGTGAAGATGTCATTTAGCTCTAACAAGATTGGAAACTGAGTACTTGGCTAATCCAGTCCAGTTATGGTAACAGTACTTCATTTTTTTTAAATGTTTTTTCTTAATTCATTGCAAGACAATAATGCCACTAAGATGCAAAGAATTATTAAGAATGAAAGAAAATGAGAATAGTCTAGAAGGAACCAGAAACCCAATCCTAAACAGGGATAAGCCTCTACTCCTGTCTAAAAGATTGTGGAGGAGTGTAAACCTATCCACTCCTATTGAGAAGAAGAAAAAAAAATTGAATAATTAGTAAATAAAATTTCAGAGTTCAGATGGTGATGTTAGAAGTTGACTTTACTGTGGCTGTAAAATAATGTTACTGCATTATGTTTTTTTAAATGACAGTGTCTGATCATAATGCAAAATTACAAAGGCTTGGTAGATTTTTGGTAAAGCACTCAATTTAAGAAATGAAATCTTTAAATGAAATTCAAATAAAATAACTAAGAAATTGTATTAATTTCTTATTTATTACAGTGTCAGGTGATAGTTAACAAGTTGGTCATAACTGATGATTTTGATTGTTAATAATGTAATCTTGCAGCAAAAGAAACAGTCTTCTCCACAATTGAAATTTATCATTACAATATGAAAAGGTAGTAAGATAAAAAAAAAAAAAAAAAAAAATGAGGTACTTTCACATTTATAACCATTTATTTTAATTTTTAATAATGCCATTCAATTTGGATGATCTAAAATAAAGAAATTGTAATATAATTTTGTTAAAGTTCTGCTAGACTGAGTATGTATCACAAAGATATACACCTCAAAGTGTAGTGTGGAAATATATTAGAAGTAGGTAAAAAAAAAAGTGAAATTTAGTGAAAAAAAAATGCCAAAGAAATTTAACTCTTAAAAAAAAAAGTAATCTATTTTAGCTGATTGGTTTTATAGATTAAAAATCTATGGGGGGAATGCAATGCAAAATTGATTTTTAAAAAAAAGAGAGAGACTTATAGGATTCTGAAGAAACAGTAATTTTTAAAATGCTACAGGCTTATAATAAATAATCTTTAATTAATAAGTTCAGCATAATTTAATTTTTATTGACATCTTTTAGTTATATCAAATGTTATTATTAGTGGAAGCATTGTCAACCTTTATCATCTTATTTCACTTGATTTTCCTCACAACAACTCAGGTATGAATTTGAGTCTCACTAAGTCTATTCTGCATTTACATTCAGTACGGTTTAGAAAGCAATGCAAGACATACTTGATAAGCTTGAGCAAGTGAATGGCAGGTCAGTGTTTGGGAGAGATACCAAGAAGAAAAGTATTAATAAGAGCAACAAAGAATAGAGGTAAGAAGAATTCCATGATTACCTACGTCCTGAAAGGACACGACCCATGAAGAAGAAGAACTGAAGTAGAATGAGAGTCTAGGAGTTGTGATAAAAAGCAAGCAAAATTAAGTGGAAAGAAATGCTATTTGGTGTCCCAACTACCCCCCAGTTTACACTGAGTAAATGTTTCCTTTAAATTCAACTGTCAACATGTCATTTTTTAGATTATTTTGATAAAATTAGTACATAAATAAAATTTAATCTTTTCTTTTTTGTAAAGATTAAATTCTTTCTTATGTGATGATTAGTTTTTCATTCCCCAGCTCATTAAATTATGTCCCTATTTCAATGATGGGTGTTTCTTTTTCCATATATGCAAAACTGACATTTCATAGAGGTATTTTGCAAACAAACTTGCTGGGTTGTGTTTTTCTATGCAAATATCAAAATAATGCCATCTTAAAAAAAATGACGTTGATCAGCTTGGTAGGTTTAAAATAGAGGCTGAAGTTCTCTTTCACAAAGATTTCTAAGTTGAAAATTTTAGTGAAAGAAATGCCAGAAAAATTTAACTTAAAAAAAAAAAAAAAAAAAAAAAAAAAAAAAAGGTGAAACTGCATTCTCTTGTAGAGTAACGTTTCATCTTTAATATTGAGTTGGTCCCGTATCTCTATATCCATACAACTCAAAGTGCAAGCAAATCAAAAAGAGAGTATATAGCATTCATTTAAACATGAAAAACAGTTTGGTCAAACGTATAAAAATATGTGTAGTTGATTAAGTGAATGAACATCATTAAATCAATCCCATTCTAGATCACGCTTGTTTAATCAATGATATTACATGGATTTTTAAAAAGTGTCTAGTTTTCCTTTTCATAGCATTCATTTCATTTACATTTGTTGCTGGCAAATATTTTCTCTTATTCTTAGAATTTGGAGATTTTCTTTTTTTTATCATTTCATCCTAAGCAAGGTGATAATGCCACTAAGATACAAGGAGTTACTAAAAGTGAAAGACAAGGAAAAAAAAAAACTTTAAAAGAAATTGTAACCTTAATTCAAAACAGGAAACAAGGCATAAACCTCTACTCCTGTTAAATTGAAAATTTATTTACATTTTTTTTCTTCCAAAAATTGAAATTAGATACATTTTTTAAAATTATCTTTAAAAAATGAGCTAGATATATGTTTTAGCTTAACTTGGGTGCATGGGTCTACAAAAAATTTAATGAAATTAGGTAATTTTAAAAACATTTTTTTAAATACATTTTATAGTTCTTTTTACTTTTGCTAAGAAAATTCCAGAATGTTTCCCTCTTCACTCTAAAGCCATTACGGAAGATAACATAGCAGCTTTTTTTTAAAGCAGTTATTTTCTTTTTTTACATATTAGTGCATCCCACACCAATGACCTCTACCCGGTTGTTTAATCTAGTCAGTGTATAATGAAGTTCACAATCTGAGAAGTAGTTTTCTTCTAAGCAAAAGCAGGCCAAAACCCCAAATTTTTTGCAATATATGCTGATAAAGTTAAAAACTGTATAATGAAGAAAATAGACATTACAGTAATATAATTTTTAATGGAATTTCATCTCCACCTCTAAAGGGACAAAAATTGAAAAAGCACCTGGTGAATCTGAGTATTTCAACAAATCCATCATTTGTGATGAAGATTAACTTCAAATGATCTTCAGTTATAAGTGTGAAAGCCAACAGGTTACAGTATACTATTACTCCAATTTTTACATTGACCAAGTTATTGATATTACATCTCCATATTGTGTTGTGATCAAAAGTTGAGTTCTAATCAAAGTTAGAAATGATAATTTTTTATGACCTTTGTTGGTGTTATGTGTTAAGATGTAACAAAAGAAACAAAAAAAAAAAAAAAAAAAAGATTGACCAAAACTCAGAGCTAAATCACAGACAAATATTTAAGTTACAAAAAACACCAAATAAAATATTTACAAATATATAATTTTTGCTGCATTCAAAACAAGAAACATACAGTTTACTATTGGCAAGTGTTACGAGGAGAGAAGAGGACGGTAAGATGTCAAGTTTCTTTAACCAGTTAAGCTAGCAAAGTAGTTTAAGGGCTGTACTTTTTGGAAATCCTCAAATGTGTATATAAAGAATAATTTCCAGTATGGTCAATGAAAGAGTCAAAAATTTCTATTTACCCACTTAGTTGGTCGGCAACTTTTCTTAGAGATTCTTTTGGCTGAATATACAAATTCTAAATCAGACTGCAGTTGATAATGTCAGCAAATCCTTTCAACAACTAACTACTCTCTTCCCAAAATCTATTTTTATAGGGGCTAATACGTAATTTGCATATTTCTAGAATCATTTAGAATACTCTAGATTTTACTGGAATATTCTACAATCTTCCAAAACATTCTATTTCTAATTTCTCTATTTAACAACTACTTCCTGAATTAAAACTTTTTTTGTAATAGCAAGTAGGACTTAAGAGAATCCATTACTATAACTTTTTAGACATTATTAAAATTTTTATATATAAATGCATCCTTGCAACAGTTGGATAGTATTGCACAAGTGGAATTAGATGGGATATATTACCACTTTTAAGTAATGACAGGATATGGAGTATCAGGAATACTGGTTGTAGCAGAGGCTTATAAATTCAGACTGCAAATCATCATTAGAAGAAAAAATGCAGGGTGGCCATTCCAACTGTCCAGAAAGTCTTTATCATCAGATTTGATAAATCTATTTTTATTCATTTCTGCATGTAAATAATTATATCTCCTCTGATCCAGATGTGTTTCCATTGTAGGTAATTTTTTTTTTAATTTTTTCTTTTCTATGGTAACATTTTTTTATTCTGTTTATAAAGATCATTCAATTTGTTTCTGCAGGTTTGCACAAAGAGACGAGTGGTGATAAAACTTTGAAATAAGTAAAAATTAATACAGGACATAATTTTTTTTTTTTTTATTCCTTACCATACAAAAGTTGTGGTTCAGTGGATATTGGCTCAAAACAAGAAATTGGAGAGCTGAGTTCAAATTCCAGTTGAATTCGTTGCATTCACATACGTGCAAATATCCTTTGCTTCTCCCCCCAGCTATGGGTGAAATAACAGGACAGATTGGGTTCTATATCCTTGGTTGGCAACCAGTCTACCCCAGAAAGTAATGGCAACCTACTGCGGGAAAATCTTCTGCCTAATCAGTCATGTCTCTTTCAAGACATGATCGCCTAAGCATGTATCACGTATGGTACTTAACTGACTGACTGACCAGAGAAAAAATTCATAACCAGTAAGAATATGCTAAATTTATTTCATTAGTCACCTTTCCAAGGGTTAAAGTTTTTAATTGTTTTTGTGTGTGAGGGGAGATTAATTCTTAAATAAAAGGCATCATTAATTGATGTTTCATTAAAGATCAGCAGATATCATCAATTTAATTTAATTTAATTTAAACTTATTTAATTTATTGGGAAGAGTTCAGTTTGTAATTTACCTTGGGTATTGATTGGTAGAAACAAGGCAAACAATAACTGAGCAGTACTTAATAAGAACACGACAAGATAACCCTAGACATGGACTGTGGAACAAGAACAATCTAACGCCATAGATTAAATAAAGAGTTCAGTTTGTAATTCCCCTCATCTATTGATTGGTAGAAACAGGGCAAGCAATAATTGAGAAAAACAAAATGAGATATAACTACTAGATTGCGGACTGCAGAACAAGAACAATCTACCCCTGTACATTATGCAACGCTTTCAGTTTAAAATTTCATGAAGGTTACTCACATCAGAAAAAGGCCAGAAAACACAACAGCTGAAACATTTTGTTAATAACAAAGATGAGACTATGACTATATTTCTAACAATCATTTTACAATATATTTTCTGAAAAGTTTTACAGATTTTCTTTTCTTAACTGGAGAAGATTTAAAAATTGTAAAATATAAAATAATTGCTTCAAGTTGAACATAAAGAAAACTGTAGAAAGAAATAAACTTAATCATGAAATGTCAGAATGGGGTAGGGAATATCACTTTCACAGTAATGATGTGATGAGCCGTTTCCATACAGAAAACATTTAACATTTATTGATTGAACAGTGTTACCATTAGTTGAATTTTTTAAAATCTTTCTCTTCTAGGTACTTCTACTCATTTTTTTTATAAATAACTTTCAAATTGAATTTTTAAAAATTAAAAAGAAATCTTGCAAAAATAAAATATACATCTGCGACATGTTATTTATGGAAAATTAGCAAATTTAATGTTAAATTCATCTGATTTACACAAGGATTACTTATTTAGAGCATGAAATTTAGAATAAAACTTTCTTCATCACAGAGTTGAACTTTTTGACCTGTCCACCATATATCAAATGTGCTGACAAGTTATCAGATTAGAGATAAGTGTATGGCAATCACAAGTGACATAACTGTACAAATTATTTTCCCCTATAAAGTTTTTTCCGACTTTAATGTCCTTAATTCATATTATTTATTCAAACAATTAACAGCTTATCAAATTAAAATGTCATAGTTATATTGTATTTTTATTTTATTATTGGAAGCAGATTTTCAGAAATATAGGCAAAAAAAATTTCAAAAAAATAGATGATTTACATTTCCCAATGAGTCCTGTGTTTAACTAATAAAACCAATTATTGCAACAACATTTAATTTCTTAAAATTTCATGAATTTATGTGTGGGGAGTAACAGATGCTAAAAAAATTTTTACCAAGATTTTTTTTAAAATAACAATTTAAAAATTAATTTAATTCATTTATGAATAAAGTTCTGAAAGTTTCATTAAAATCCAACAATTATTTGATTTTCACAAGAGTTTACAAACTAATGTGTTTATCATTGGAAAAAATTGAGTTATGTAATATTTATGTTTTTCACTGTGAACACTTGTAATGATTTGGTTATCTGCTAACTGAATTCAAACAAGATTTTTACCAAAATTTTGAACATGTTAAAAATAATTAAAAAATACTTTAATCTTTCCTCTTAATAATCACTAGTATAGCCCGGTGTTGCTTGGGTGTAATGAAAGCTTTAAAACTAATCCATGGTCTTGGCAGACTCTTTGGACATTGGCACAAAAGACTAAAAAGCAATAGTTGTTTCCAGTTAAAGCGAAACTGTAGACTGAAAGAAAAATGAATCGGTGTGAGTCAAATTTTGATTTCCTGGTATCAATATCAATTTTGTCGTAAACTGAATTTTGAAGGCAAAATAAGTCCTCTGAGTAAATGGTATCATGGCTGAGACTAAGAACTACAATTATACCTACTTAGAGCCAAGCCTGAAGCAAAAACTAAAATAAAAGGGCTGAAAAAAAATACAGACATACAGGCAGATAAACAGACACACACAAACATCTTGCCTTTTATATATATATATATATATATATATATATATATATATATATATATATATTATGGATTTTCTGCACTATTGTAAGAACTGCAACCTTGAAACTTCTGAATATCGTTTCTTATGTCTTTGTCTATGAGTGTATAAAATTTGATTAAAATCGAACCACTACTTCTATAACCCAATTTTTTCGATTATCAATATTTATCAGGGGTATCTCGACACAAAACCTAGCTAAGAACACTTGCAGATGCTTATAGTACAACTGTGTAAATTTTCAAGAAAATCGGTTCAGCCGTTTCAGAGTCTATAGGTAACGGATACACACACACAAAGTTCCATTTATAAATAAGTTTAGATTTATTTTATTACTGTAATTTATTATTGTCCATTCAACTACAGATTCAATGAGACCTCTGCCCTCCCCCGTAGAATTGCCACAGCTTGTTAAACTCCTGACAAGTTTTGAAGTGATTTGATTCTTAGATATTCACCAAACATATTTATGGTGCAGTAGATATCAGCTTGGGAAAGGTATCAATCTGTCTTTTTCCTCCAGCTATAGGTCAAATAACAGGAAGGATTGAGTTTCATAGCCTTGGTTGTCAACCAGTTTACTATAAAAAGTAATGGCAAACTATTTTGGGTAAAATCTTCTGCCCAGTCAGTCATGTCTTGAAAGCGACATGATTTCCAGAGCATAAATCATGTATGGCACTTAACTGATACAAACTAGGTCTATCTTTCATGTTTTACTTCCATAATCCAATATAAAAATGATAATTTATTTACTCATTCCAACTTATGTGTTTTAGGGTTTACAGGAAAAAAAATTTGTACAATTATATCACTTATTATCACTATACACTTATCTGTCAACACATTTGAATTACGGTGGAAAAGTTAAAAAAACGTTTTAATATATTTCATTATTTAAAAAAAAATACTAAAATTGTAGCAATTATCACAAATGTTTTTTTTTTTATAAAAATTTAAAACATTGCAATTTGAAGTTTTAAATCTTAATTTTGAAAAATGTACTTTTTATACAAAATGTTGCTAAAAATAAAATTCTTTCACTCTCAGACCGCCTTGCGTCGTAGTGGCATTATCACCTTGCTTAAGGTGAATTGATTTGATTTAAAATCAAAAAAACATTCGTACGTCTGTTAACCTGTCAACTCAAGTAAGCTCATCAACTTTTCCTTGCTGATATTAAAAACCAAATTTATGAGTGTTGTACTTGACAAGTGAAGTATGGGTGACCAGAATTGACAAATCTTAGGATTATCCACCATAGTATCTCAACATCAAAGCATTAATCATGTAATAGGCAACAATCGAGTGTTTTAGCTTACATTTTCTGATAAACTTGAATAAACAGAAACAATAAACATTCATTTCTAAGATCAAACTACAAAACAAAATATAAATAAATAAGAAAACAGGTTTAGGTTTATGAGTAAGAAAAAATATAAACTTAAAAAAGTTTAAATTTTTATATTCTTTTAAACTAAAAGAATTTTAAATTTTATAAGCTATTAATTAAAAAGTGTAATAAAAAAAATTAACAAAAAAACACCGTTATGATTTAATTATTTTAATAAAAATGTTTTGTTGAGTGATTTAGAATTTTCAAAATGGCGAGAACAACAAATGAAACGTATTTTTCGACAGGTATTTTTAGCTGAACAATTAGGTGTTTAAATTTAAAAGTTCTTAAAAAAAAAATTATATTTCATTATTGAAAAATTACTAATAAAAAATAGACTAATATTAGAATTCGATCAACTGTTTACTTAATCTAGAAACAGTCCGGCTGTAAAAGAATCATCTGTAGGCCAGCATAAAATTTTACTTTATATATAATTTTAAAAAAATAAATTTAAACTTGAAACCAGATTAATAAAGAATTTATTTCAATTTTCATGTTATTTTGTTTGCTCTTGAAAAATAAATAAATAAAAATTTGTAAAAAATGATTTTTTATGACAATTTTCAGTTAAAATTTCTTTCAAATCTGAATTATTATATAACCGCAAAAATTATCTAAAAGAGAAAAAAGATGAGTTAATTAATAACATTTATTTTTAAATATTTGTTGTCGTTTAAAATTAAAAAGAAAATGTTTTTTCTAGAAAAGTAGACGATTTTTTTTTAAAAAAGCAAAAAAACTAGAAATACTAATAAAAATTATCTTCAAAAATATTCAATACGAAAGAAAAAACAAACTTATTTTTAAAAATATTTTCTTTTGTTAATGAAATATTTACTTAATAATAAAAAAAAAAACAGTCGTAAACTTCTTCACATCAAAAAGAAAAATAACCCGGTTTAAAAAGCTAAAACTAAAAAAGGAAAGCCATCAAAAATCAAAATAAATAATCCGAATAAGATGAGAAATTAATAAAAAGCAATACTTTTTTTTAAAGCGGTTACAAATATAACAAAAGTTTAAAACATCCCCACAAAAAAATGTTGTAGTTCACAAGTCTGTAAAGAAAATAAAAACGTGAAGAATGAAAACTAACCTGGAATATTCCTTGTTGTGGCATTTTGCTTTGTTAATGGCTACGAACAAGCAAAGACAGACTCCACAAAAAAAAATAAATTGCGCATGCTCGTCACCGCCAAAACCGGAAGTGCAATATTTTTACCTAGCTTCATATTCTGTTTGTTCATTCAAACGTTTTTTTCTTTTCTTTAGAAAACAATTTAACAATTGGCACAGATGAAGTGCTATGGCCATTTATATCCAGTAACTATAATAATAAATATTAATATTTCCTGGAAGAAACTACTTATTAAATAAAGTTGGTAAGGTTATTACTAACACTCAGATATCTGCAGGATAAGCTGATATTACTTAAACTTTGAAACTACCCACATAAATATGCAGAGTACCAAATTTAAACTTTAAATTTTTAAAATAACTACTTTAAAATAACTATAACTATATCATATTGTTCACTGATGAGCTAAATAAATAAATGCAAAACATGGAGCTTCAGCTTGATGTCAGAGAAACAGACTCATATTTGAAGATATGAATTTATTTTTAAAGATGTTACATAATTCGTTATATTTAGTTATATACTTATTATTTAGTTATATACTTAATAGTAAACAAGGGGTAAATAAAAAAAACAAATGAAAAAAAGGATCACTTTAATATTCTTTTTCCTTGAATGATGATTTGAGCAGCTTTTTTGCTCTCATTAAGTTTTGTTAATTTAATGAACTGCTGAGGCATGGAAAAAAAACTGCATCACAAAAAAAAAATCAGCTAAGCTGTAGTGAACAAAACAAATTATAAAAATTTTAAATTAAAATCTGACTGATTGATTTTGTTTGAAAAAAAAAATAAAAGAATTTTCTGGAATGTATAAACTTTGCACACAAAACTCGCAAACTTTCACACCTCGATGGGAAATGTTTTTCGACAAATAGCAAACTAGGAAACAGCTAAAAAAAAGGAAAACAAAAATTCAAATAATCTTTAATTATAAAAAAAAAGGTAAATATCAAATTACTTTTACGGGCCCTTTTCGGGAGCCAATGCGAAATTTGTTTATCGTCCAATGGGAAGCCCAGAACTATATCTGGTGTGAATTCCAAAATGACCTATTTGGAGCCCCAGAAAACAAAATAAAAGGATGAGACAAGAAGGCAGTAGAGAAAATACGAGCATAATTAGCACATCCCTTGACAAACGTCATGTGATCGTATTATTATAGCCTCTCTTTCTCTCTCACCTTCTTTTTCTTCACTATTCACCGATCCACTTAATAACTGAGGGTACCTGAAAGACTGAGCGAAGACTTCAAAGACATCTTAACAAACAAACGCTCGCACATACACACACATATACTCTTTCAACAATTACTGCTATCAACATTTTTAACGACCTTTGTACCAACCAAAAGAGATTACTTTTATTTGTAAAAACCTTAATTGATATATGTATATAAAAATGTTGTTTCCATATTCAACTTGATTTTCTTGTTTTGTATCCATCTTATAGTGGGTTATCTACTAACAAGGCCAAATCAAACTAATCTGTTTCAACACACATATACTTCACAATAATGGATACAGCACTATAAAGCTACAAAAAAGGTAAACATACATTCACTTTTCTTATTCTTACTTTAGGAAAAGTATTTACCAGCCCTCATTTTCTAATCATACATTTTTAAAGTTAAAGAATTTTAGGTTGCCAAAAATTGATTATATTGACGAATGAGGAATAATAAGAAGGAAACACATGTTGTGGGGTCGTTGGAGGAAGTCGATCCTGAAAACTTGAATTTTGATATGTGTGAAACAGCCAAGACAATGAGGAGACAAAGGCGGAGGTAAAAAAACAATAACAACCTTGGTTTTTATTTATGTAAGTTGGTACAAGTTGTAGTTCAGGTAGGCTCCAGGTCCGGAGGGTAGTATCCTCTATGGAGTTGGTGTGGCAAGCATTGGGCCTTGTCCAGTGCCAAGTCGAAATGGGGCGTTCGCAGCAGTGGCTGGAGATGCTGGAAGAGTTGCCTGGCTGTTTTGGGACGTTCCGTCTTCGGGCCCGGGTTGAAGTGGCGAGTGTGGAAACAAGCTCGTGCCAGTGGGAGGCACTTGAAGAGAGGTGGAGTCCCTAAACAAGGCCGAGTCGAGTTAAGGTTGTTGCGGATGCGAGACCATATCGATGGGTTACGGAAGCGGAATCACTAAACAGAAGTAGGGTTGTCGTGGTTGCGACTCTGAGTGGCCGATTCGACTGCCGAAGCAGGATCAGGACCAGAAGTGGGTGTAGCGGCCTCGATGGCTGATCTACTGCCAGAATGCAGGATCAATGCCAGAAGTGGGTGTAGCGGCCTCGATGGCTGATCTACTGCTGGAAAGCAGGATCAATGCCAGAAGCGGGTATTGTGACTTTGATAGCCAATGCAACTGCCGGGAGGCAGGATCAGTGCCGAAAGCACAGGGTGTTATGACTAGATAACTCCAAAATTATTGGGCGAAACGAGGCTGGTGATAAGCAAACGTGTTTGGTCAACTACTCCCAGATCGGTGGGAGTAGAAAAGTGCTAAATAATAATTGCTCCCCATGTCGTTTGGTGTTTTGGGGAGTGTAGCCTAATTCGATGTGTATTACGACAGTTTTAGGCTCGGGCGTATTCGCTAAATTGTTTTGTGTTGCACGTGTAGTTGGATTTTCTTTACAGCAAGTCTTAAAAAATCCGCCATTGTTTGTAAAAGGTCAGGGAATGGCTAATAGCTGCTGCTGCTGTTATGGTTATTTCTTTTTAGGATCGGCTATTTGTGGCAGCGACACACACATGTTATTTTTGACAGAACAAGATAAGGATTTTTTTTCCAAATTTACACATTTGAAGTTTCAGTAGCTTTTTTTAGGACAAGTAAACAAACATTAAAGGTTCATAGTTTTGATGAATTATCAAGAAGAGAAAATGTGAAGTAGAGAGCTCAAGCATATTTATTAAACTGGCCGGTGCCCAAACATAACCAAACTCCCCACAATTTACTCCATATCAGAAGGTTGAGAAATAACAACAGGGTAGTATTAATGTGCCTCTCTTTTTGTTGTGGACAGTGAGTAGTTAAAGAGGAAAGAGGAGAAATAAAGAAAACAGTACAAAGAAGAAAGTGAGAAGAAGTGAATGCGAATCACTGAGGTCGGCCTGATTATTTTCTTTGCTACATTATGCTCTCCATCACTGACTGACCAAAAACATGAAATATGTAGCCAATTTTAGTCACATGGTTGGCTCCCAATACAAACTCATTTTTGTGCTTCTAGAAGAGACACAACATGGATCATTGAAAGTTTAATTTGTTGTTTTCTGCAAATTGCTCTCTTTTCATTGGCTTTTCTATTTTCACACTGGCTTGTGAGATTGCAAACAGTGAAGAAAAGAAAGTTATTTTTATTTTGTACTCACCACAAATGTTCATTTTAATCATCAGACATGAAGTGATATTCAAAAATGCTTAAAACAAATTGAGAGAGTTTGTTTCTCACATAAAAGTTATACAATTGTATTCAACATGAATAAAAAGATATACTTAGCTTAGGAGTTGAACAGAGTTCTTTGAAATTCCCCTGCTCTCATTAGAGACTGATAATGTATCAACGTGTAATTTGACACCAGCATTATTCAGATGCATTGAACTCTGCCTTTCTCTTTCTCTTTCTCTTCTCCTTGATCCAACATTTTCTGCCTATTTATATCAAAAAGTGATTTCACAACAGCTTGTTACTTTTTCTCAGTTTGTAAGCTGCTCCTTTTTCATTGGTCAATATCAATTTTCACATATGCTTGTTCAAATTTGCATTGGTCTTTTCTTCAGCCCAGAGCCAATCCTTTCTCTATTTGTCAAAATAAATTTCTGCACAGGCTCATGAATTTGAAAACAGTGAAGAAAAGTGAGTTATTTTTATTTCATTTTCACCGCAATATATATATATATATATATATATATATATATATATATATATATATATATATATATCAGTCAGTCAGGGGCCATGCATGATACACTCTTGGGTGATCATGTCTCAAAAGAGACATGACTGACTAGGTAGATGATTTTTCCGAGTATGTTGCCATTACTTTCTGTAGTAGACTGGTTTCCAACCAAGGCTATGGAACCAAATCTGTCCTGCTATTTAACCCATAACTGGAGGGAGAAGTGAAAAATTAATACTTTTCTCAAGGGTATCTGCAAGCAAGTGAATGCAACAAATTCAACTGGAATTTGAACTTGGCATTCCGATTTCTCGTTCCAAGCCAATATCCACTGCGCCACAATGCTCATCCATATTTGTCTTTATTAAGTTTTCTCAAAGACACAGTTAGGTAGATGAAATAAACACTGTTTAAAAAAATAACATGATGTTTTACTCAAATACAGGTATTAACGAAATACAACATTTGTAATAATTTTGTCTGAATTACTGGGATTAGGAGTTATCATTATTTACATTTGGATATTTTCCTCATTGTTATCATATTTCAAACATTGTAGTGCCGTCATCAGATGTCTATGAGCCAGGTAACCAACAAGAAATTCTGAACTGATCCCTTTATTTTCAGTTCTCATTCCACTACTCATGTTATGGGATACATATTTTTTTTATTAAAATAAGCAACAGGAAAACACAATAGAACATTCTAGAAAAATTGGATCAAAACAGCAGTAGAATTTAGATTACATTTTTTTTCTCAACCAATCAGCTAAAAACTTAGAATAAGAACATTCTAGAAAAATAGGCTTGGAAGTAAATTAACACAAAAATATTTAGGCCCCAAAACAAAAATGTAAAATAATAAATCTGATTGGTCAGTAAATGTTTTCACACCCTAATGTTAGGAAGATTAGTTGATCCCCTATTAATGTATATAATACACACAGTTAGAAAAAAAGGTCATTCACCAAGCAGGCCATTCCACCGCATGCCACCGATACTTTATCTGGCCAAGTCATTTCTTCCACGCCAAAAGTTCATGACCTAACTCCGAGGACTTTGAAAAGAAAAAACTGGCGAACTTTCATTCAGCAACGCGACACACTGTCGCCACCTGACAATGAACAAAATGTAAGTAGGAAAAACTTATTTACGGACTCTGCTAATGTGAACTTATACACATCTTTGAACAAATTCAACTTCTTGGCAAGTTTTACTTTCTCAAAAAAGACAATTTTTGAATCATGTATTTTGTTGGTTTCTACATACCATTTTATTTGTCACATAATAAATTGTTTGTTGTTGAATGTCCGTTGTAAATTATTCCTTCACTTTGCGCGATTGCAAAATAGAGTGTTGTATTTGTGGGGGAAATAATCAACATACAACCCAGCAAATACCAAATCCCCTACAATGTCTAGAGAGATCTCATCTCATTCATATTTTTAATACTGCTAAGTTATTATCCCCCACAGCCAAGTTTACCCTGCCTGACTGAGAGATTGAACTCACAATTACTATGTAACCAAATTCCTGAACCAATGTGTTGTATCCTCAAGAAAGGTAAAATAATGAATTGTGCACGCAAATGGTAAACTACCAAATACAATTATTCTGTATGAGAGTGTCACTGATAAATTAGTCTAGTATAATACACTCTATCATTTACACTCCTCGCTAATCAGTAACTATGACTCTCATATTACAGATGGATTCATCCATTCTATTGTACCAGAAAGGTAGCAGGATATTTCACTACAACAGAATGTTTAATTGATAAGACTATTGCACAATTCTCTGTGGAGAAAATTGAGTCTTAAACTTAACCTGCTTGTGCTGCTGCTGTTGCTCCTACTTATGTTTGACTGCACCCAATGAACCTTTTTCTATTTTTGTTGCAGCTGTTATTTGTTTACAGTTATTTTTTGCTGTTTATATATATATATATATATATATATATATATAGTACTGTGCAAAAGTATTAGGACAATAACTATTTTATCTTTTATGAGGCATATTGACAGAATATAAACAATTTAATTAAAGTAATTTTATTTGATTTACTCAACAAATGCTTTAACAAAAAAAATACTTGTTACAAAATAAATTTAATATTTAGTATAATAGCCTTTTGCTTTGAAATAATAAAATAATTGTGACAATTTATCAATCGCACCTAGTACACACACACACATATATATATATATATATATATATATATATATATATATATATAGTACTGTGCAAAAGTATTAGGACAATAACTATTTTATCTTTTATGAGGCATATTGACAGAATATAAACAATTTAATTAAAGTAATTTTATTTGATTTACTCAACAAATGCTTTAACAAAAAAAATACTTGTTACAAAATAAATTTAATATTTAGTATAATAGCCTTTTGCTTTGAAATAATAAAATAATTGTGACAATTTATCAATCGCACCTAGTACATATATATATATATATATATATATAGTACCGTGCAAAAGTATTAGGACAAGAACTGTTTTATCTTTTATGAGGTATATTGACAGAAAATAAACAATTTAATTAAAGTAATTTTATTTGATTTACTTAACTAATGCTTTAACAAGAAAAAATACTTGTTACAAAATAAATTCAATATTTAGTATAACAGCTTTGAAATAGTAAAATAATTGCGACAATTTACCAATCGCACCTAGTGTATATATATATATATATGATAATAAAATCGACTCTGTACGTATCCAAATCTTAAAATCTTACACAAGTAATTTTTAAGGACCACGAATAACCGGCAGAATCTAAGTCCGTTATTGTCCGCCGCTATAAAGCTTTGGACAATGAGGGGAAAAAAAGAAAACTGCGGAGCACCGACAATACATACAGTACTTCACAGCAAAGAAAAAAAAAAACCCTCAAACGGAACGAACCACAAAGAAAGAAAAGTGGTCGATACAAAACTAACCAAAAAGGATTAACCAAGAGGCAGTGACGTAGAGCAAAAACACACGAGAAAAAATCGCAAGATCGCCAAGACCTACCGCGGTTTCGCACAACGGCTGACGAGCCGTTGTGCGAAACCGCGGTAGGTCTTGGCGATCTTGCAATTTTTTCTCGTGTATATATATATATATATATATATATATATATATATATATATATACAGTACTTTAGAAAAGTATTAGGACAAGAACTATTTCATCTTTTATGAGGCATATTGACAGCAAATAAACAATTTAATTAAAGTAATTTTATTTGATTTATTCAACAAATGCTTTAACAAGAAAAAAATACTTGTTACAAAATAAATTTAATATTTAGTATAACAGCCTTTTGCTTTGATCACAGCCTTCATTCTGTCAGGCATTGACATCACAAGCTTCTTTAATGTATCTAATGATATCTCTTGCCAAGCAGCTTGTATTTGTTCCCAAAGTGTGTCTTGCAAAGTAACATTAGATTTATCAATTTTTTATCCAAAATATCCCATAGATGTTCAATAGGATTGAGATCAGAGCTTTGTGGAGGTCAATTCAAATTCTGCAGCCTTCCTTCCTCTTCCTTTTTAGTTAAATAATCAGTAATTATTAGCAATTTACTTGGCTTTTCACCCTGTATTTGAATTTCAGTGAGGTTTTTAGGAAAATCACCCCTGTCCTAATACTTTTGCACACTAGTGGTGGTGTGCAAAAGTGTTAGGACAGTAGTGATTTTAAACTTTATTTTGATGCCTCATAAATGATAAAATAGTTCTTGTCCTAATACTTTTGCACAGTACTGTATATATACTGTGAATAACAAGAAGACTCACTTTCTCCAAATCGAATTTGCTTGGTGTGTCAGGTCTTGTTGAAAGATCAGAATGCCATTAAAAGTGAAAAAAAAAAACAACTAAGAATTCAAACCAGTTTAAATTTATAAAATCAGAGGTCCTGTGCAAACAAGAATTGAGTCTCATATGTAAATATTAGCCCCCCCCCCCACACACACACACAGGCATAAAGAGCAAGTCTGTGAGGGAGAGCCGAGAGAAAAACTTTGGTTAGCATGACATAGTACAGACAAATGAGAATGGGAGAAGAAGGAAGAGGTCTATGGCTTGTAAGCAAGCACTTTAATCAATTCCAATTATTGCAAACAACTAGCAACATACATTAACCACATTTAATTTTTTTTAAAGAAGCTAAAAGAATCTACTTTAACATACACTTACAATTAATTGATTTTGACATATATGGCAGAAAGTACCTTCTTGAACTGAAAGCCTCATTTATATTATATATCTTGTCAGTAATCCATCTTTTATACATTTCATTGAATACAAAGAACAAAGAAAACTTTCTAAGATTATGTAAGGTTCCTTATGTCAGTGTACTTCAACACTTTACTATTAATGCCTCTGTATAAACTCTATAGTTTTGTTTAGTATCACTTTATTTTATTATTTTTTTCTCAATAGAAGTATAATGTATTACCTTGAACAGCGGAAGTAATTGACAGGTACGTCTGGCCGTAGGTAAGGTTAACGAAGGACAAGGATGATTGACAGGTACATCCGGCTGTAGGTAAGATCAACAAAGGACAAGGGTGGTTGACAGATATATCTAACCGTAGATTTTGCCAACAAAGTTCAGCAAAAAAAAAAAACAAAAAAAAGCAAGCAACAACCAGCTTGAAAAGCAATAGACCACTGTTGTGTTTGACAGATACATCCGGCAGTAGATAAAGTCAACAAGGCGACAAACCCAAAAAGCAAAATACGTGGGAGTTTTATGACTATATAAAGTCTAGAATTGTTGGTTAAAGAGGCAGGGACTGACTAATGACTCCCAACAACTCCTTCTTATGTGTGAATTCTCTCCAGCTACTCCCCTGCTCCACACAACCATCACCATCGAAGAATAAAAATATAAGACTATATTTTTATATATATTACTGTTCCATATTGTCGTTGTTTGTCCAGATCCAGTGAGTAGATATGTTCACCTATTATCTAGTTCACCTGCCTCCCTGATATTTTGAACAGGAGTAAAGGTTTATCCCATTTCTCCTGATTAGCATTGGTTCCTTCTAAATCTTTCTGATTCTCTTTCACTCCCAGTATCCCTCCACCACATGTCTTAATGGCATTATCACTTTGGATGGAGTGAGTTGAAAAAAAAATTAATTCAATATAATTGTTTTCATATAATGCCTATTTTATAACATCGATTCTTCTTCATCTTTCCCTATGCTGTGTATCGCGTCAGGATGTTGGCAATCATGGCTCTCCACAATTTCCTATCCTCTGTAGTTTTTAATAGATTTTGTTTTTTTGTTATCTATCCAAAACCTTGTTTCATAATCCATTTACACAAACTCATTCTTTTTCTATGCACCATGTTCCTTCAGGATGTTGGTGATCATGGCTCGCCACAATTTCCTATCCTCTGTAGTTTTTAATAGATTTTGTCTTTTTGTTATCTATCCTTGTTCTGCAATCCATTTACACAAACTCATTCTTCTTCTATGCACCATGTTCCTTCAGGATGTTGGCAATCATGGCTCTCCACAATTTCCTATCCTTTGTAGTTTTTAATAGATTTTGTCCTTTTGTTATCTATCCTAAACCTTGTTCTGCAATCATTCTTCTTCTATACACCATGTTTCTTCAGGATGTTGGTGATCATGGCTCTCCACAATTTCCTCTTCTTTGTAGCTCTTAGAAAATTTAGTTTTTTATCATCTCTCTAGATCTCTGATTCTGGTGATGATGGATTTTGGCAATAAAAATTATCTGATACAAGATAATGATCAGGGAGTAGTAAGGTTCACCTATCATCTGGTTTTCATTACTTCCAATCTTTTGAACAGGAGTAGAGGTTTATTCCTTGTTTCCTGTTTAGGATTGATGTGGTGTAGTGTTACTGACTCTCAGGAAGTAGTATACATTCCACTACTTTATGAGTAATAGCAGTAACTATTTATAGTCTTTGTGACTTCATATATAAATAAGTCACCTCATTTACCTGTAATGAAAAGGTTTTATTCCCTTATTTTCTCTGGTACTTCATCTGGGAGCTTTTGTTCTCCCTCTCCCTAAGAGATCGTCTAGATATGGAACATCTTGACTTTTTTCTTTTTTCATAGGAGAGTTCCTCCAAAGATCATTCTTGTTCATCTCCAGAGTCTATATTACTCTTTATTTTATTTGACTGCCTTTCAATCATTTCATCTCACCTGCTATCCTCTTCCAACACACCTATGAAGCATGCCACACCATTTGGGAACCAGTCTTACATAAATAATTAGTGTTAGTTACTGACTGTGAGTGAGATGGAAACAGGTGTCTATATAAAAATAAAAAAACAAAAAGAGAGTTAAAGGGGGAGATAAGTGCAGATTCGAAGTCAGAACATTATTATTAAAAACTCTCTTCTCCAATTACTAGTTACTATATTCTTAATACTTTATATAATGCAAAAATATCACATTGATAAAATTGGTCAATAATTATTTATAACTATTAATATTGGGACTCGTGCCTGCAATTACAAGTAATCCATAATAATATTTTAAATTTTGAAATCATATTTATTTTTGGTAAATTAATTTTTTAACTGTTTCTAAATATTTGACTGCCTTTCAATCATTCCACCTCACCTGCTATCCTCTTCAAACATGTCTATGAGGCATGCCACACCATTTGAGAACCAATTTTACATAAATGTTCAGTGTAAGTTACTGACTCACACCTATCAGGTATGCTACACCATTTGAGAAGCAGTCTTACATAAATATTTAGTGTAAGTTACTGACTATGAGTGAGATGGAAACATATATCTATATAAAAATAAAAAAACGGAAAGAGAATTAAAGGGGGAGATAAATGCAGATTCAAAGTTACAACATTATCCTTGATAACTCTCACCTCTAGTTTGTGGACCCAGTTCTTAAAATTTTATATCATTCAAAACTATCACAATGATAAAATCAATCAACAATTATGACAATTTATACTGGGACTCATGCATGCAATTATAAATAATCTATATTTTAAATTTTGAAGTCATATTTATTTTGGCATATGATTTTTTTAAAACTGTTTTAAATCTTTGACTGCCATTCAATCTTCCGACACACCTACGTGGTGCACTACACTGTTTGGGAAACACTGTTCAAGGGTATTCGTGCGTATTGTATGCAATTACAGGCCTGTGTATTTCAGTCTTAATCAATCTTAAAGACACAGGCCAGTAAATGTAATTCACACTGATTAAAAAAACAAAAATAACGCATCTACTCAAACACATGTATTTACTAAAACAGGGCTCAGCAAACCTCAGTCATCAGGCCACATCCAGCCTGCAAAGGATTTTTGTCTGGCCCGTCAGCTTAACACCTGGACAATAATTATTTAATTAATTTGCAGAGCAAGCAGCAGAAAAATATCAGTTTGACTTACAATGCAACAAATTTTTGAAATCAAAATTAATTCTCTCTGTGCAGGGCCCGGAAATTTTTCCCACCTGAATCTATTCTGCACATATACAAATCTACCATCCGCCCATGTATAGAATATTGCTACCATATCTGGTCGGGTGCCCCTGCTGCTCTCCTTGGGCTTCTTGACAAAATACAAAGGAGGATCTGTAACGTGGTTGATACTGACTTGGCAGACCGGCTGCAGTCGCTCTCTCACCGGCGTGATGTGGTTTCCCTGTGCCTCTTCTACAAGTACTTTCATGGCTTCTGCTCCGATGAGCTTAGATCACTGGTGCCGCCTAAGCATGAATTTACACGAGATACTAGATTAGCAACTAGGTCCCACCCTTTTACAGTTAAACAAATAAGATGTAACCGTAAATTCTACTCCAACAGCTTCTTTTCTTGCGCTTCCCGCCTGTGGAACTCCCTTCCACAAGTCTGCTTTCCCAACAGCTACAATCTCCAGGTGTTTAAATGTAGGGTCAATAGACACCTCCTACCACACTAATTCCCAATTATTCTCAGAACACTCTCATCTACCCAACCCTCATTCTCTGTATCCTTACCCGCCTATCACCCACCCTCTGACATTTCCTATATTTAATCATCCTTTCTCCACTCTATGTAGCCCCCTGCGCAGTAGTGGCATTGACATGCCTTGCTCGGGGTGAAACGCTTATAAAAAAAAAAAAAAATTCACTGCTGTCTTCTACAAGAAATATGTTTTGCCAACCTACAGTACTGTGCAAAATTATTAGGACAAGAAGTATTTTATCTTTTATGAGGCATCAAAATAAAGTTTAAAATCACTCCTGTCCTAACACTTTTGCACACTACCAGTAGTGTGCAAAAGTATTAGTTAGAGGTGTTGGTGTGGGTTAGCAAGATAGGGGAATAAGTCTATGACCGTTGGAATTTATTTGGGGTGTTTCTGAAGTGGTTGATTAATGAGAGTCTTTGATTCTAGACAGTTGTAAATTTTAATTATCCGTTGGCTAGACCATATCTTTATGGATTTCTTAGAAGAGCCGATAATAGTTGGTGTGGATATTTTTTTATTTATTTTTATTTAAGCAGAGTCTTTACAATCAATGTAAGTTTGTATGTTTAATCTTAACTTCGGATTTAGGGAATATGTTTTTTTATTAAATTTTTGATTTTTAATTAGATCATTGTTTGGAAACCGTTTTCTATATTAAATTTTAAATTTTAAATTTTTGATTTTTAATTTGATCAATGTTTGGAAACCCTTTTCTCTATTAAATTTTAAATTTTAAATTTCTATTCTCATATCTAGTTAATATATGATTCATCTTACTATGGTTATGGTTATGGTTATTAACCTTACTCTAATTATGGTTATTGACTTTATTCTAATTATGGTTATTGACTTTATTCTAATTATGGTTATTAACCTTACTAATTTTGGTTATTAACCTTACTTCATAATTAATATTAATTAATACCAATTATGGTTATTAACCTTACTTTATTAGTCAATACTAATTATGGTTATACACCTTATTTTATAGTTAATATTAAATCTTATAGAATTTTTATATATATATATATATATGTATGGGGTCCTATTTTTGGCTCTTGTAGTATTTTTTTTAGCATGATTGTAATGTTAGCTCTCTGATGTGCTTGCAGTTTACTGTGGTTTCATGCTTCTGGTTTAAAAGCTTGTTACTGTTCATATATTTAAGGATCTCAATTTTTTCTTGAAGACAGAGGAAACATGATTCCTTTATAGATTTAGCTGTTCTTGCTTGTTTAAGGATTTTCCATTTAACTTTAGGCATTTTATTTTCGTCTTTTAACTTCCAAAAGTATTTGGAGAGAGATGTCATGTTTTGTTTTTCTTTGTTATTGAAGGATGAGAGGTGATTGTAAAATCGCTTTTTAAATACGTTCATTGTATTTCCGACATACATTTTTTCATCCTTAGGATTCTCCATGGATGAGATCGAACACATATATATCAGGGATTTCTTTTTTTTTTTTTTTTTTTTTTTAATCATATCACCCCAAGCAAGGCGGTAATGCCACTGATGTGCAGGGGGCTACATAAGAGTGAGAAGATTAGAAAAGAGAAAACCAGAAACCGCATCCTAAACAGGAAACAAGGGATGAGCCTCTTCACCTGTTCAATATTTTAATGAAATATATATAAAAGAAAGATTTCTGTCCAATCATACACCATTTTCCCTTCACACATACACAATCTCTCTCTCTCTCTTTCTCACTCTCTCTCTCTATTTCCCTTTTATGCTGGTTTCATTAAAAAATGACACGCACAGTATTATGGTTAAGTTTTTTATGCAATTTTTCATATCTTATTTTTTTTCTTTTCAAAACATAAATTATACAAAAACTGTACTAATGTTTTATTTTTCCAAGTGCTTTTAGCTATACTTTTAGTCATTATCAATGATGGATATTATTTTACAGGTTAATGAATATGTGTAGTATTTACGGATGTGTGCAGAAGCATGTTTGCACTTTTGTGGTGATACCAAGCAAAAGCGAGGGACCGGATGTTTGCTCTATAACGAACAGAATGCAAATGATCAAAACTCGTCATTGCGCATCTGGGTTCGCGCAGATGTTCCGGTTGTAAAATAAAAATTAATCAAATATCAAATTTCCATTTCGCGAGCCTACGCGAATTTTATTTACCAGCCAATGGGAAGCCCAGAATCACATACAAGTGTGAAATCCCAAATCGAGCTGCTTTTGATCCAAAAAAGCAGATATAAAAGCCGAGACAGAAAACACCCAGCAGACAGACTGACGCAAAGACCCAGAGAGACGAATGTAATTAGTATCTCCCTTGACCGAAGTCAAGTGGCTTATTATGTTCACCTCCCTTACCTCTTTACCTTCTCCACTGTCTCAAAAATACTTACTGACCTAAGGCGCGACTACATCAAAGACACTCCTTACTCATAAT
>JBBBDQ010001451.1:0-7500 GCA_037127315.1 Ascarosepion bandense
AGGAAGACGAACCAATTACAGGGGGTGAAATAGAAAGGGCAAGTGAAGGATATGAACACAGGAGTGAAGACAGTTGCGAAGGTAGAAAGAAAGGAAAAGAACAAGATACACGGGGTGATGTAGAAAGAGTGAAGAGGAAGACGAACCAATTACAGGGGGTGAAATAGAAAGGGCAAGAGAAGTATATGAACACAGGAGTGAAGACAGTTATGAAGGTAGAGAGAAAGGAAAAGAACAAGATACACGGTGTGATGTAGAAAGAGTGAAGAGGAAGACGAACCAACTACAGGGGGTGAAATAGAAAGGGCAAGAGAAGGATATGAACACAGGAGTGAAGACAGTTGCGAAGGTAGAAAGAAAGGAAAAGAACAAGATACACGGGGTGATGTAGAAAGAGTGAAGAGGAATACGAACCAATTACAGGGGGTGAAAGAGAAAGGGCAAGAGAAGGATGTGAACACAGGAGTGAAGACAGTTGCGAAGGTAGAGAGATAGGAAAAGAACAAGATTCACGGTGTGATGTAGAAAGAGTGAAGAGGAAGACGAACTAACTACAGGGGGTGAAAGAGAAAGGGCAAGAGAAGGATATGAACCGAGGAGTGAAGACAGTTGCGAAGGTAGAAATAAAGGAAAAGAACAAGATACACGGTGTGATGTAGAAAGAGTGAAGAGGAAGACGAACCAACTACAGGGGGTGAAATAGAAAGGGCAAGAGAAGGATATGAACACAGGAGTGAAGACAGTTGCGAAGGTAGAAAGAAAGGATAAGAACAAGATACACGGGGTGATGTAGAAAGAGTGAAGAGGAAGACGAACCAATTACAGGGGGCGAAAGAGAAAGGGAAGAGAAGGATATGAACACAGGAGTGAAAACAGTTGCGAAGTTATAAAGAAAGGAAAAGAACAAGATACACGGTGTGATGTAGAAAGAGTGAAGAGGAAGACGAACCAATTACAGGGGGTGAAATAGAAAGGGCAAGAGAAGGATATGAACACAGGAGTGAAGACAGTTGCGAAGGTAGAAAGAAAGGAAAAGAACAAGATACACGGGGTGATGTAGAAAGAGTGTAGAGGAAGACGAACCAATTACAGGGGGCGAAAGAGAAAGGGAAGAGAAGGATATGAACACAGGAGTGAAAACAGTTGCGAAGGTATAAAGAAAGGAAAAGAACAAGATACACGGTGTGATGTAGAAAGAGTGAAGAAGGAACGACGAACCAATTACAGGGGGTGAAATAGAAAGGGCAAGAGAAGGATATGAACACAGGAGTGAAGACAGTTGCGAAGGTAGAAAGAAAGGAAAAGAACAAGATACACGGGGTGATGTAGAAAGAGTGAAGAGGAAGACGAACCAATTACGGGAGGGGGCGAAAGAAGAAAGGGAAGAGAAGGATATGAACACAGGAGTGAAAACAGTTGCGAAGGTATAAAGAAAGGAAAAGAACAAGATACACGGTGTGATGTAGAAAGAGTGAAGAGGAAGACGAACCAATTACAGGGGGTGAAATAGAAAGGGCAAGAAAAGGTTATGAACACAGGAGTGAAGACAGTTGCGAAGGTAGAAAGAAAGGAAAAGAGCAAGATACACGGGGTGATGTACAAAGAGTGAAAAGGAAGACGAACCAATTACAGGGGGCGAAAGAGAAAGGGAAGAGAAGGATATGCACACAGGAGTGAAAACAGTTGCGAAGGTATAAAGAAAGGAAAAGAACAAGATACACGGTGTGATGTACAAAGAGTGAAGAGGAAGACGAATCAATTACAGGGGGTGAAATAGAAAGTGCAAGAGAAGCATATGAACACAGGAGTGAAGAGAGTTGCGAAGGTAGAAAGAAAGGAAAAGAACAAGCTACACGGGGTGATGTAGAAAGAGTGAAGTGGAAGACGAACCAATTACAGGGGGCGAAAGAGAAAGGGAAGTGAAGGATATGAACACAGGAGTGAAAACAGTTGCGAAGGTATAAAGAAAGGAAAAGAACAAGTTACACGGTGTGATGTAGAAAGAGTGAAGAGGAAGACGAACCAACTACAGGGGGTGAAATAGAAAGGGCAAGAGAAGGATATGAACACAGGAGTGAAGACAATTGCGAAGGTAGAAAGAATGGAAAAGAACAAGATACACGGGGTGATGCAGAAAGAATGAAGAGGAAGACGGACCAACTAAAGGGGGTGAAATAGAAAGGGCAAGAGAAGGATATGAACACAGGAGTGAAGACAGTTATGAAGGTAGAGAGAAAGGAAAAGAACAAGATACACGGGGTGATGTAGAAAGAGTGAAGAGGAAGACGAACCAACTAAAGGGGGTGAAATAGAAAGGGCAAGAGAAGGATATGAACACAGGAGTGAAGACAGTTGCGAAGGTATAAAGAAAGGAAAAGAACAAGATACACGGGATGATGTAGAAAGAGTGAAGAGGAAGACGAACCAATTACAGGGGGTGAAATAGAAAGGGCAAGAGAAGGATATGAACACAGGAGTGAAGACAGTTGCGAAGGTATAAAGAAAGGAAAAGAACAAGATACACGGGATGATGTAGAAAGAGTGAAGAGGAATACGAACCAATTACAGGTGGTGAAAGAGAAAGGGCAAGAGAAGGATGTGAACACAGGAGTGAAGACAGTTGCGAAGGTATAGAGATAGGAAAAGAACAAGATTCACGGTGTGATGTAGAAAGATTGAAGAGGAAGACGAAGCAACTACAGCGCGTGAAAGAGAAAGGGCAAGAGAAGGATATGAACACAGGAGTGAAGACAGTTGCGAAGGTAGAAAGAAAGGAAAAGAACAAGATACACGGCGTGATGTAGAAAGAGTGAAGAGGAAGACGAACCAACTACAGGGGGTGAAATAGAAAGGGCAAGAGAAGGATATGAACACAGGAGTGAAGACAGTTGCGAAGGTAGAAAGAAAGGAAAAGAACAAGATACACGGTGTGATGTAGAAAGAGTGAAGAGGAAGACGAACCAATTACAGGGGGCGAAAGAGAAAGGGAAGAGAAGGATATGAACACAGGAGTGAAAACAGTTGCGAATGTATAAAGAAAGGAAAAGAACAAGATACACGGTGTGATGTAGAAAGAGTGAAGAGGAAGACGAACCAACTACAGGGGGTGAAATAGAAAGGGCAAGAGAAGGATATGAACACAGGAGTGAAGACAGTTGCGAAGGTAGAAAGAAAGGAAAAGTACAAGATACACGGGGTGATATAGAAAGAGTGAAGAGGAAGACGAACCAATTACAGGGGGCGAAAGAGAAAGGGAAGAGAAGGATATGAACACAGGAGTGAAAACAGTTGCGAAGGTATAAAGAAAGGAAAAGAACAAGATACACGGTGTGATGTAGAAAGAGTGAAGAGGAAGACGAACCAATTACAGGGGGTGAAATAGAAAGGGCAAGAGAAGGATATGAACACAGGAGTGAAGACAGTTGCGAAGGTAGAAAGAAAGGAAAAGAACAAGATACACGGTGTGATGTAGAAAGAGTGAAGAGGATGACGAACCAACTACAGGGGGTGAAAGAGAAAGGGTAAGAGAAGGATGTGAACACAGGAGTGAAGAGTGTTGCGAAGGTAGAAAGAAAGGAAAAGAACCAGATACACGGGGTGATGTAGAAAGAGTGAAGAGGAAGACGAACCTACTACAGTGGGTGAAAGAGAAAGGGCAAGAGAAGGATGTGAACACAGGAGTGAAGACAGTTGCGAAGGTATAAAGAAAGGAAAAGAACAAGATACACGGTGTGATGTAGAAAGAGTGAAGAGGAAGACGAACCAATTACAGGGGGCGAAAGAGAAAGGGAAGAGAAGGATATGAACACAGGAGTGAAGACAGTTGCGAATGTAGAAAGAAAGGAAAAGAACAAGATACACGGGGTGATGTTGAAAGAGTGAAGAGGAAGACGAACCAACTACAGCGGGTGAAATAGAAAGGGAAAGAGAAGGATATGAACACAGCAGTGAAGACAGTTGCGAAGGTATAAAGAAAGGAAAAGAACAAGATACACGGTGTGATGTAGAAAGAGTGAAGAGGTAGACGAACCAATTACAGAGGGTGAAATAGAAAGGGCAAGAGAAGGATATGAACAGAGGAGTGAAGACAGTTGCGAAGGTAGAGAGAAAGGAAAAGAACAAGATACACGGGGTGATGTAGAAAGAGTGAAGTGGAAGACGAACCAATTACCGGGGGTTTAAATAGAAAGGGCAAGAGAAGGATATGAACACAGGAGTGAAGACAGTTGCGAAGGTAGAAAGAAAGGAAAAGAACAAGATACACGGGGTGATGTAGAAATAGTGAAGAGGAAGACGAACCAATTCCAGGGGGTGAAATAGAAAGGGAAGAGAAGGATATGAACACAGGAGTGAAGACAGTTGCGAAGTTAGAGAGAAAGGAAAAGAACAAGATACACGGGGTGATGTAGAAAGAGTGAAGAGGAAGACGAACCAATTACAGGGGTTGAAATAGAAAGGGCAAGAGAAGGATATGAACACAGGAGTGAAGACAGTTGCGAAGGTAGAAAGAAAGGAAAAGAACAAGATACATGGGGTGATGTAGAAAGAGTGAAGAGGAAGACGAACCAATTACATCGGGTGAAATAGAAAGGGCAAGAGAAGGATATGAACACAGGGGTGAAGACAGTTTTGAAGGCAGAAAGAAAGGAAAAGAACAAGATACACGGGGTGATGTAGAAAGAGTGAAGAGGAAGACGAACCAATTACAGGGGATGAAATAGAAAGGGCAAGAGAAGGATATGAACACTGGAGTGAAGACAGTTGCGAAGGTATAAAGAAAGGAAAAGAACAAGATACACGGGGTGATGTAGAAAGAGTGAAGAGGAAGACGAACCAACTACAGGGGGTCAAAGAGAAAGGGCAAGAGAAGGATGTGAAGACAGGAGTGAAGACAGTTGCGAAGGTAGAAAGAAAGGAAAAGAACAAGATACACGGGGTGATGTAGAAAGAGTGAAGCGAAAGACGAACCAACTACAGGGGGTGAAAGAGAAAGGGCAAGAGAAGGATATGAACACAGGAGTGAAGACAGTTGCGAAGGTAGAAAGAAAGGAAAAGAACAAGATACACGGGGTGATGTAGAAAGTATGAAGAGGAAGACGAACCAACTACAGGGGGTGAGAGAGAAAGGGCAAGATAAGGATATGAACACAGGAGTGAAGACAGTTGCGAAGGTATAAAGAAATGAAAAGAACAAGATACACGGGGTGATGTAGAAAGAATGACGAGGAAGACGAACCAACTACAGGGGGTGAAAGAGAAAGGGCAAGAGAAGGATGTGAACACAGGAGTGAAGACAATTGCGAAGGTAGAAAGAAAGGAAAAGAACAAGATACACGGGGCGATGTAGAAAGAGTGAAGAGGAAGACGAACCAATTACAGGGGGTGAAATAGAAAGGGCATGAGAAGGATATGAACACAGGAGTGAAGACAGTTTCGAAGGTAGAAAGAAAGGAAAAGAACAAGATACACGGTGTGATGTAGAAAGAATGAAGAGGAAGACGAACCAATTACAGGGGGTGAAATAGAAAGGGCAAGAAAAGGATTTGAACACAGGAGTGAAGACAGTTGCGAAGGTATAAAGAAAGGAAAAGAAGAAGATACACGGGGTGATGTAGAAAGAGTGAAGAGGAAGACGAACCAACTACAGGGGGTGAAAGAGAAAGGGCAAGAGAAGGATATGAACACAGGAGTGAAGACAGTTGCGAAGGTATAAAGAAAGGAAAAGAACAAGATATACGGGGTGATGTAGAAAGAGTGAAGAGGAAGACGAACCAACTACAGGGGGTGAAAGAGAAAGGGCAAGAGAAGGATGTGAAGACAGGAGTGAAGACAGTTGCGAAGGTAGAAAGAAAGGAAAAGAACAAGATACACGGGGTGATGTAGAAAGAGTGAAGAGAAAGACGAACCAACTACAGGGGGTGAAAGAGAAAGGGCAAGAGAAGGATATGAACACAGGAGTGAAGACAGTTGCGAAGGTAGAAAGAAAGGAAAAGAACAAGATACACGGGGTGATGTAGAAAGTATGAAGAGGAAGACGAACCAATTACAGGGGGTGAGAGAGAAAGGGCAAGAGAAGGATATGAACACAGGAGTGAAGACAGTTGCGAAGGTATAAAGAAATGAAAAGAACAAGATTCACGGGGTGATGTAGAAAGAATGACGAGGAAGACGAACCAACTACAGGGGGTGAAAGAGAAAGGGCAAGAGAAGGATGTGAACACAGGAGTGAAGACAATTGCGAAGGTAGAAAGAAAGTAAAAGAACAAGATACACGGGGCGATGTAGAAAGAGTGAAGAGGAAGACGAACCAATTACAGGGGGTGAAATAGAAAGGGCATCAGAAGGATATGAACACAGGAGTGAAGACAGTTTCGAAGGTAGAAAGAAAGGAAAAGAAGAAGATACATGGGGTGATGTAGAAAGAGTGAAGAGGAAGACGAACCAACTACAGGGGGTGAAAGAGAAAGGGCAAGAGAAGGATATGAACACAGGAGTGAAGACAGTTGCGAAGGTAGAAAGAAAGGAAAAGAACAAGATACACGGGGTGATGTAGAAATGAATGAAGTCAAGTAGATAAGAGATGGGAAATGACATTGCATCTAAATTCCTGGAGTTTGTAGCCGCCAGCAAAGCAAGTATATGGAAGAGAGTCCCACAGTCGAGAAGTACGCGAAATGACGTTGGTGTAATAGAATTATCGCCTGCATTATTTCCCAAATGGTAGGAACTGGTAGGTCTGGTTGCACGATTAAATTCTTGCGAAGGGGGCATTAGTGACCTAAGTTCGTCAGAGTAGAAGCCATAAAAATACTTGTAGAGGAGACAGGGTGAAGTCACATCCCGTCGGTGAGAAAGTAGGTGGAGTCGAGCTACGAGGTCGGAACCATTGACATTATAGATTCTCCTTTGGAGCCTGTCAAGAACACTGAGATGAACAGCAGGGGCACCTCTTTATTGAGATGCTCTTGTGCATTTCCTTCTGAGTTTGCTATTAGCATTGTATCATTCATATATCATATGTTATTAATATTCTACTAGCTCCATTTCCATATGTTATTAATATTCTACTAGCTTGTAGTAATTATTTAATTTCCACTTCTATTTAGATTGTCACAGTAAATAAGTTAAAATATATCCGGTGAGAAAACCCTTCAGGATATTACTCCCCTCGTTTTTTGGTACTTAACTCGATTTTTTCCGCAAGCAAGTTGTCAGTAATTGTTGTTTGATGTCTCAGGACGTAGGCGATCATGGCCTTCCACGTTTCCCTATCCGTGGTAGCTCTTAGCATGCTTTCTCCTGTTATCCCATAGAAACCCCGTTTTACCATCCATCTGCTCAGGCCCTTCAAATATGTTATCCGCTACTTCACCCGTCTCTTTTTCCCTCTATCTGACCTGTAAGTATCAGCTTCTCCAAGCCTTCCTTCCTCGTCATACTTCCCAAGAACTTCAGCTATCTCTTCCTGATGCTCAGTATTAATTTTCTTTTTCATTTCTA
>JBBBDQ010001451.1:10000-102500 GCA_037127315.1 Ascarosepion bandense
TACCTAAATACACAATATATATATATATATATATATATATATATATATATATATATATATATATATATTACGGAAAATTAACGGAGATTAACGAAATTGGTTATAAACAAACGACAATTTGAAATTATTTGTTTGAACAATATTAGTATTTTGTTTTGATCGATACTCGTATTTAAGTAGATATTTTGTTTATAATCAAACAGTGTTATATATATATGTCTACCGGCCTGATTATTTACGATAAAGTATGCTCACAACAGGATCAAGACGGAGAAAGATTCACTGAAACTCACTCAAGATAACAAAAGCAAATGTTTTCGTAGAAAATTCACCTTCATTGTTTCTAACATCAATTCTGGTAAGGTGAAGGGCCATATGACACTGTGGTTCGACGTGGCAACTAACGGACACTCTGTACCAGTTTGATGACACTTTCTATAAGAAAGACCCCCACCACACGCTGCGTTCTTCTCGCAAGACTTCTTTTATGTATCTGTGGTCACACGACCGAAATAAAGTAGAACATCTGATCTTGGTAGCATCTGCATACGTGAAGATTAAAATAAACAACTCTATTATTTACTCAAATCTATTAAACTAAGTAAGTGACCTTAAATGACGATAGTTTCATCTAAGCTGGCCACATAATGTAATATATATACAGTACCGTGCAACAGTATTAAGACAAGAACTATTTTTTCTTTTATGAGGCATATTGACAGAAACTAACCAATTTAATTAAAGTAATTTTATTTGATTTACTCAACAAATGCTTGTTACAAAATAAATTTAATATTTAGTATAATAGCCTTTTGCTTTGATCAGAGCCTTTATTCTGTCAAGCACTGACATCACAATCCTCTTCAATGTATCTAATGGTATCTCCTGCCAAGCAGCTTGTATTTGTTCTCAAAATGTGTCTTCTGAAGTAACATTAGATTTATCAATTCGAGACGGGGGTGGGGGGGAATAAGAAAAAAGTCAGCCATATCCAAAGATAATAGAATAATGAGTAGTTTTAAAATAACTTGTTTAATAGAAAATAGGAAAATTTAAATATTACTTCTTTTTAATAGATTTCTTTTACATCTAGTTTTAAATAATCAATATTTATTAGCAATTTACTTGGTTTTTCACCCTCTATTTGAATTTCAGTGAGGATTTTAGGAAAATAACCCCTATCCTAATACTTTTGCACACTACCGGTAGTGTGCAAAATTGTTCGGACAGAGGTGATTTTAAAATTTATTTTGATGCCTCATAAAAGATAAAATAGTTCTTGTCCTAATACCTTTGCACAGGACTGTATATATAGCAAGAAAGTGAAAGAACACTGTTAAAGTATTTACTTTTATAAAGAGTGTTCGATACAGAGTAGAGCTTAATATTGTAGTAGTTGTTACAATGGTTTATAAAAGCATGGTATCACTACACAAAGATTTTTATGTTTCGGAGTAGAACCGTTCCTCTTCAGATGATATGTTAAACTAAAAATAAATGGTGAAATCGATTTATATTTGAAAATGTAATATATATTCATGGTTATTTCGGGAATTTAGGGAGCGGTGGTTGTAGGGAATTGAATTTGGTGTGTTTAGACTTGTCAATCAGCAGTTTGTAACCATTGTACACATTTGGGTTAGAAGAGGGGGCAGGATAGCTTAGATCAAGACAGTTCACTTTCTAATTTTGTCTGGGTAAACTACATAGTGGGACCGTAGATTTTATTAAATGGGTAGACAATAATTTTTGTCAGGAGGTTGGATTTTAGGTTTGGCTTTTTATATTAGATTTTTGTTTGACTACTATCTGTGATTACATGGGGTAGGTAGTTTAGGTCAGTATTTGAGTCGAAAAATGTTAAAATTAGCTGTAACATTGACAGATGTTATTACCATTCATTTCTCAATGTACCCAAGCACTTTCAACCTCTTTCTATGTCGTTAAACTGTGTTACTAAAAGTTACTGTAACTTTCTTTTTTCTGCTTCAAGTATAACGGTTGACAAATTGCTAGCTTATTTTTTGTTACCATAACACATACCCCTGAAGATGATCTCCGAAAAAGATTGAAAGTACTTGGGTACATTGAGAAATTAATGATAATAACACCTGTCAACGTTACAGCTCATTTATGACATCTTTCAATTATAATATGTGAAAGATTTTCCGTGAGTATGAACGGATTTTATTAAAAATAAGCAGACACAATGTTTGCAATTTATTTAATCTTACATGTCTAAAAGAAAATTTGCTGCCTAAATACCCCAATATATATATATATATATATATATATATATATATATTCAACTCAAATTCTGACCTACCCCATGTACTCATAGATAATAGTCAAACAAAAATCTAATATAAAAAAAAACAGACTTAAAAAATTATTTTATTTTTATTAAAAATAAACTCACACAATGTTTGCAATTCAATCAATCTGATATGTCTAATATATATATACATATATAACTATTTAGTTTTTGGCCATAATCAAATTAGACCAGTAGCCAGTTGTATTAAAAAATGTTAAATACAATTGTATTGTAGCACATTTTAATATCTTTGATTCGTAAACGAGTTATTACACAACCCAGTTTTCTAATTTCTGATTTTACCGTTTTTCAAGAACTCTCACATAACATTGATGTTTATGAACGTTCTTAAAAAAGGTAAAATCAGTTATTGTTAATCGTCAGACGATATCGGAAGGTAAAACCACGGTTGCATAATAACACGTTTACAGATATATATATATATAATATTAACTTGTGTTGATGCATAGTGCCAAAATTGCTATTTTTCAGTGGTTTACTGCGAGGAAGGTATTTTGACAAGCAGGTCTTCTGCCATAAGGTGCTCGATATCGAGATAAATGTTATTAGAACTAGCAACAGATGAGTAAAAACCACGAGAAGTGAAGACATCGTAATAATGATGCCTTCACAAAACTTCCAAATCGTCCTAACTCTGCTAAGCTAAGTGACAAAGCTCTCCACATTAATTCTCTTTTTCTCGCTCTCTCTCCACACACACACACACACACATATATATATATATATATATATATATATATATATATATATATATATAATGTAAAACAGAAACCGCTGTAAAAAGTAAAAATTGCCGGAACTTTAAATTCTCATCCCGATACATAAAAACGACGATACTGAAAAAAAGAAAGAGAAACAAGACCTAAAGGCAAGCTTATCAACGCAATAAAGTAAAAATGGTCGAAGCCAGGAAAAACGTTTAGCAGCGTTAAACCTTTGAAATGATATCTCTTGTCGTAACCCGAGTTTCATACTCACGCGGTCTTCAGATGACTTGAACTGGTTGTTTAAGTCGTCTGAAGATCGTTTGAGTGTGAAAATATATATATATATATATATATATATATATATATATATATATATATATATATACATCCAAAGCTTGTTTTATTTTTCTTATCTTTCCTATATCGAGTTGTTATTTTTTTTCTTATATCTTCATTCCAATGTTGGAATATTTTTTTTGTTTTCTATTATGATATTTTTATTTTCAGATTTTGTTCATCTTCTCGGGATACGAATCTGCTTCATCGTTTGTGAATTCCGTCTACGTCTAAATTCTGCAATCGAAAAATGAAGATAGCATTGAACGGACATGCCTTGCAGTGTTATCATACAAACACGAGTATCCCTCAAGTCTCTATTCTAGGTCCTACGATTTTCTCTATCTACATTAACGATCTCCCAGATGTAATAAGATCCCAAGTAGGCGTATACGCTGACGACATTACATTTTATTCTCGCATCGATCAAAAATCTGTCGAGTCTGACAAAGCAAACCTCGCTGCTGAGCTTGAAAAGGACCTCTGATCCGTGGTGGTCTAGGGTAAGAAATGGCTCGTGAATTTTCATGCTTCCAAAACGAAGCTGCTATCTATTAGCCACAATGAAGGTAGTATTGAACGGACATGCCTCCCAATACTATCAAACGAACGCGGGTGTCCCTCAAGGCTCTGTTCTAGGTCCTATGCTTTTTCCTATCTACATTAACGATCTCCCAGATGTAATAAGATCCCAAGGAGGCATATACGCTGACAACACTACAGTTTATTCTCGCATCGATCAAAAATCTGCCGAGTTTGACAAAGCAAACCTCGCTGCCGAACTTGAAAAGGACCTCCGATCCGTGATGGTCTAGAGTAAGAAATGACTCATGAATTTTAATGCTTCCAAAACGAAGCTGCTATCTATTAACCATCACTGACAATCGCCTCTATCCCCCATTAGCATGGATCAGACTAATCTCCCTGAAAGCAAAACACTACGCCTCCTCGTGTTAACTCTCATAACAGACCTCAAGTGGAATGACTATATAGAATCTATAGTTAATCCACTACTAAGAAAGTCGGTTCTCTGTGTAGGGCCAGGAAGTTTTTCCCGTCTGAAACAATCCTGCACATATATAAATCTATCATCCGCGCGTGCTTTGAATATTGGTGCCATATCAGGTGCTCCTGCTATTCACCTAGGTGTCCTTGAGAAAATCCAGCGGAGAATCTGTAATGTGACTGATCTCGACTCGATAGCTCAAATACAGTAACTTTCACACCGGCGCAATGTGGCTTCCCTGTGTCTCTTCTACAAATACTTTCACGACTTCTGCTTCGATGAACTTAGCTCACTTGCGCCCCCTATATATGAATTTACTCGAGCCACAAGATTAGCAACTAGGTCACACCCTTTTACTGTGAAACCAATAAAGTGTAAACGCAAATTCTACTCCCACAGCTTCTTTTCTCGCATTTGCCGCCTGTGGAATTCCTTTCCATTTACTTGCTTCCCTGACAGCTACAATCCCCAAAAATTTAAATGTAAAGTCAATAGTCATCTCCTATCTCACTAACCTGTATCCTTTCTCTCCCATGTTTCTTTCTCCGTCCACTCCACTCTCATCAGTATTCTCATCTTTCTCTTACCCCCTATAACTTGTCACTCTTTCTCATAACGTTTCTCCTGTGTAACCCTCAGCACAACAGTGGCAGTAAAATGCTTTGCTTGGGACGATATGATTATAAAAAAAATTTCTATACTATTATAATGTGGATATAAAGGGGTGGGGTTCAATTCTACATTACAATTAATACATAAATTGATCCCTCACTTTATGGCCACATAAGTTGTGGCGATTTAATTATCAGAGAAGACGATTGTATGTTTGATACAGAAATCTAATAACATAGGTAAATTCTTCGATAATTCAAAAATTGAACAAGGTAAATAGGAATCAAAACATGTCTTCAAAATAAAAAAAATGTCACTGCCAAAAGAAAACCTTTAATCATTTCACCACATACAAGGCAATAAAGACACTAAGACGCAAGTGGAAAGTTAGGAAGACAACACCTGATAAGAATAGGAAACTACACTTTTAATGCGTAAAGTCATAATAATTGTAGACTCCGTCAAATTAACATCGATCAACCAAAGTTATGTTTCCGAGTCTTCATTTACGATTTTTTGATCTTCTTGTCTGTTTTATTTCGTCGAAGAACTGGCGCTTATATATAACTTCCTGTCATGCCGTTGCCTTGTGCGTGTGTGTCCTATAGGATACAAATCCTATATCAGCCATCAACCAACAAAAAATCACAAAATGAATTGCACACCCGCAAAATCGTACCTAATACCCGCTTGGACGATCATGTCTCTTTCGTGACATGACAGTCTAAGCAGAAGATTTTTTAGTAGGTTGCCATTATTTTCTGCGGAAGGCTTTTTAACCCAATTTGTTCTGCTATTCACCCTATAGCTTGAGAGAGAAAAGATGGATTAATACCTTTTCGAATGGTATTTTTGCACAAGTGAATGAAACGAATTCGGGCAGAATTCGAACTCGGCTCTCCGTGTTCTCATTTCTCATGTCTTAATAGACATTCAATTCGATTTAGACATTTTGTATCCTAACGTTAAACACATACTACACAGATTTGACTACTTGAACTAAAAATTGGAGGAAAACATATGCAAATTATTTAGAACAAGAAAAGACAAAAGAATGTTGTGGAGAGCCATGACCACACATAACCTGGACATTGTAAATAAAGTAATTTCGTCAGTATCAAAAGAAAAAATGTCTAATTTAGCAGGATATTTGCTCTTTACACGTATCAATTTATGGGTTAAAAAGTAAAATCAAACAGAAATTGTATTTTCTATTAAAATGCAAATTTCAAATGTTAAATTGAACTGACATAAGAGAGAAGAGTCTTTTGTGAAAGTTTTTAGAATATTGAGCAAATCAGATAAAACAGAATAGACGAAACAAGAAAAGAAAATGCAATATCAAACAAACAGAAGATGTGTCAATATTCAATTTTGGATTCATTGTTAAAGCATAATAACGTGTCAGAAAAACACGAGGAAACCATGAAACGCATTAGACATGAATACCAAGCTGGATGAAAAGCATGAATACGATAAGCAGTTTGATATGAAGCAAAAAGAAGGCCAAGAATCGATGAGAAAGAGGGTAATGCAAATACTGTGCAATAAGCAATGAAAATAAGGACGAAGAGGAATAGAGCAGAAGCGAATTGAAGGCAGTAAAAACAAATGAAAGAAGAGAAGAAATGTTAAATCGTATATGAAGAAAAAAAATAAATTTATTGTCTTCATTTATTGACTGCTATTAGATAGACGAATGTGAACAAACAAGGATAGAAAAGTAGATATGAACAGATTAAAATAGAAATGAACACATTCACATAGCTAGACACATAGGCGGATAAATAGTGAAAAGAGTAATATATATATATATATATATATATATATATATATATATATATATATATATATATATTGCTCATTCAGTAATGGATTAGAGCACTCTGGCTATTGGGTGGGTATAATGACAATATAGACGCTAAAAAGTCTACCTTCTTCTACCGAACGCCCATAGCCCAGAGGTAGAATCGCCGACTGACGCCAATTTATTTGGGTTTCAATCCTGGGTAAAAAAGCAATCGGAGTCTAACCGTACTGATGAGCTGTGATAGAGCGAAACAGATCTGTCTGCGGATGACTATATATATATATATATATATATATATATATATATATCGTTCATTCAGTATTAAATTAGAACACTCTCAGCTATTGGCGTGTGTATACATGATATATCATGTGCTAAATGTCTACCTCCTTCTACCGAGCGCCCATAGCGCAGAGGTAGAATCGCTAATTTTGTCGGGTTTCAATCCTGGGTAAAAAGCGATCGGATGTCTTAAAGTACTGATGAGCTGTGATGCAGCGAAACAGATCTGTCTACGGATGAAGATTTAAGATCTCACACCCTGATTGAGCACTCTGGAAGAATGGTAGACTTTGAAAAAACAGTAGCTACTCTAGCATTTACGCATCGATTGTTCAGTCATGAATTAGCACACTCTCAGCTATTGGCGTGTGTATACATGATATATCACATGCTAAAGGTCCTCCTCCTTCTTCTAGGCGCCCATAGCTCAGAGGAAGAATCGCAAATTCAGTCGGATTTCAATCCTGGGTAAAAAGCAATCGAATGTCTAACCGTACTGATGAGCTGTGATACAGCGAAACGGATCTGTCTGCGGATGAATATTTACGCTCTCACACTCTGATTGACCATTCTAGAAAAATGGTAAATTTTGAAAAACAGTAGCTACTCTAGCATTTACACATCGTTCATTCAATAATGAATTAGAACAGTCTCAGATATTGGCCTGTGTTTACATGATATATCACATTCTAAATGTCTGCCACCTTCTTCCGAGCGCCCATAGCTCAGAGGTAGAATCTCCAATTCGGCCGGGTTTCAATCCTGGATAAAAAGCAATCGGATATTTAACCGTACTGATGAGCTGTGATACAGCAAATCAGATCTGTCTGCGGATGACCACACACACACACACACACACACACACACACACACACACACACACACACACAGATATATATATATATATAAAATATGTTTTTTTTAAAAATTAAGATAGTTTACATTGCGACACGGAAGCTTCTATGTTTCAAGATTTTTACCTCGTCATCAAGCAATGTTAGCCCATTGTTGTGAAAATGATTTTCATCTGAATATAAGAAACAATACGTTTGTTATTTACGGATGTGGGAAGACAAAAATTAATGTGTTCAATTTAACTAATGAGAACAGAGATCCACTTTAAATTTGAAAAAAAAAGGTTATATATTTGTGGAATACATGATTTCTTTTTTCAAACTTAACGGCAAAAGTGTCAGTCTATGAAAACCCTTGTCTAGACGGCATTTCCGTTGATGTATTCGTTATTGTTACAATATTATTCTCTTAGTTTTCTCTGTATCCCATCATTTTCTAAAACAAAAATAAAGAAAATATTTTATATTTTAGATCTGACATAAAGAGGCCTTTGAGCGCAATTATACTGTTTTCAGATTGCATTTTATTCTAATTTTTCATAAAATTCTTAATTTGTAAAAAGTTTTACAATATCTGTGTATTTATTAAAAATGTTAATATCTATTTTATTATTTTTATAAGATATTATATTATTATTATACTCTAATAATATTTACATATTATAATACAAATTTTTAATATCTATTTATTTATTAAAACTTAAATACCTATTTAATTATTATTCTTTCATAATATAGAACAAATTATTAGGTAGATGTAATGATGAGGTTTTGGAAATGATGGAAGCGAAAAGAAAATTAATACTGAGCATCAGGAAGAGACAGCTGAAGTTTCTGGGACATCCGCTGGGGACAATATTATCAAAGAGAAGGGAAAAACTTGAAACAACTGAAATGTGGTTCTACATAAGGATGCTGCGAATATCATGGATCGAGCAATGATGAGGTTTTGGAAATGATGGAAACGAAAAGAAAATTAATACTGAGCATCAGGAAGAGACAGCTGAAGTTTCTGGGACATCCGCTGGGGACAATATTATCAAAGAGGAGGGAAAAACTTGAAACAACTGAAATGTGGTTCTACAGAAGGATGCTGCGAATATCATGGATCGAGCAATGATGAGGTTTTGGAAATGATGGAAACGAAAAGAAAATTAATACTGAGCATCAGGAAGAGACAGCTGAAGTTTCTGGGACATCCGCTGGGGACAATATTATCAAAGAGGAGGGAAAAACTTGAAACAACTGAAATGTGGTTCTACAGAAGGATGCTGCGAATATCATGGATCGAGCAATGATGAGGTTTTGGAAATGATGGAAACGAAAAGAAAATTAATACTGAGCATCAGGAAGAGACAGCTGAAGTTTCTGGGACATCCGCTGGGGACAATATTATCAAAGAGGAGGGAAAAACTTGAAACAACTGAAATGTGGTTCTACAGAAGGATGCTGCGAATATCATGGATCGAGCAATGATGAGGTTTTGGAAATGATGGAAACGAAAAGAAAATTAATACTGAGCATCAGGAAGAGACAGCTGAAGTTTCTGGGACATCCGCTGGGGACAATATTATCAAAGAGGAGGGAAAAACTTGAAACAACTGAAATGTGGTTCTACAGAAGGATGCTGCGAATATCATGGATCGAGCAATGATGAGATTTTGGAAATGATGGAAACGAAAAGAAAATTAATACTGAGCATCAGGAAGAGACAGCTGAAGTTTCTGGGACATCCGCTGGGGACAATATTATCAAAGAGGAGGGAAAAACTTGAAACAACTGAAATGTGGTTCTACAGAAGGATGCTGCGAATATCATGGATCGAGCAATGATGAGGTTTTGGAAATGATGGAAACGAAAAGAAAATTAATACTGAGCACCAGGAAGAGACAGCTGAAGTTCCTGGGACATCCGCTGGGGACAATATTATCAAAGAGGAGGGAAAACTTGAAACAACTGAAATGTGGTTCTACAGAAGGATGCTGCGAATATCATGGATCGAGCAATGATGAGATTTTGGAAATGATGGAAACGAAAAGAAAATTAATACTGAGCATCAGGAAGAGACAGCTGAAGTTTCTGGGACATCCGCTGGGGACAATATTATCAAAGAGGAGGGAAAAACTTGAAACAACTGAAATGTGGTTCTACAGAAGGATGCTGCGAATATCATGGATCGAGCAATGATGAGGTTTTGGAAATGATGGAAACGAAAAGAAAATTAATACTGAGCATCAGGAAGAGACAGCTGAAGTTCCTGGGACATGCAACGAGGAAAGAGGGCTTGGAGAACCTGATACTAACAGGCCAGATAGAGGGGAAAGAGACAGGGGAAAGCAACGGATAACATATTTGAAGGACCTAATCAGGTGGATGATGGAACGAGGGTTGCATGGTGTAACAGGAGAAGGCATGCTAAGAGCCACCAGGGATAGGGAGACATGGAAAGCCATGATTGCTTTCGTCCTGAAAGAACAGGGTACATAGAAGAAGAAGAAGAAGAAGAAGAAGAAGAAGAAGAAGAAGAAGAAGATGTTAACAAATATTTTTTTTATATATTGACAATTCACTAAAAACAAGAGTTAAAAGAATTTATGTAGATATAGGTCCGTATATGTGTATGTATAGAAATATACTAGCATATGTATGTATCTATTTATATACTTGTCTGATTGTTCATATGTGGGTATCTATATATATGTATATATGTGTGTGTTTATCTTTTTTCTCTGTTTTATATATGAATAACTTTACAATAATTTCAATATAATGCTTTGTTAAACTTAGAATTCAAAATTCGTAGTCTCTAACATTAATTCCCAATAAATATAAATTTTAAACTAAATTTTAATTTTCATAGTAAACTTATTTATAAATGGAACTTTGTGTGTGTGTGTGTGTGTGTGCATGTGTGTGTGTATGTATGTGTGTCTGTTACCTATAGACTCCGAAACGGATGAACCGATTTTCTTGAAAATTTACACAGTTGTACTATAAGCGTCTGAGAGTGTTCTTAGCTAGGTTTTGTGTTGGTTTACCCCCGATAAATATTGAAAATCGATAATGGAAAAAATCGGGTTATAGAAGGAGTGGTCCGATTTTAATCAAATTTGATACACTCGTAGACAAAGACATAAGAAACGATATTCAGAAGTTTCAAGGTTGCAGTTCTTACAATAGTGCTGAGAATCGATAATATATAAATAAAAGGCAAGATGTTTGTGTGTGTCTGTTTATCTGCCTATAAGTCTGTATTTTTTCAGCCCTTTTATTTTAGTTTTTGCTTCGGGTTTGGCTCTAAGTAGATATAATTATCGTTCTTAGTCTCAGCCATGATACCATTTACTGAGAGGATTTATTAAGCCTTCAAAATTCAGTTTACGACGAAAAAAACTAACTTGATATCGGTACCAGGAAATCAAAATTTGACTTACATCCATTCATTTTTCTTTCAGTCTACGGTTTCGCTTTAACTGGAAAAAAAACTATTGCTTTTTAGTCTTTCGTGCCAACGTCCAAAGAGTCTGAGCCCCAGGACCATGGATTAGTTTTAAAGCTTTCATTACACGCGAGAAACGCCGGGCTATACTGCTAGTATTTATTACATATTTTTAATCTCTATTAAATATTAACATTCATGAACCTTTAGATTGTTTGAGAGTCTGTTTTTATGTTCCTAAAATTAGAAATTACTTGTAACAATAACTCCCTGATTGAGGGGGTTTGGCTAGTTTTAAACTATTTAAAACTCTTCAAATCGAAATCAGCACCATTATTCAATAAGACACAACTAGTGTCGAAACAAAATAGCAAATTTTGTAGCGATATTATAACACATTTATGTTATAAACTTGAAATAAATATTTTTCGCTATACTTCGTATTGATCAATTTTTGAAGATTAGTGTTTATTGCATAAAGAATTTTATTCCATCCATACCTACTCTATAATTGTTATTATATATATATATATATATATATATACAGAAAATCTATGCAAAAGACAACAGACCTACGTAGGTTTCACCCTTCGGCTCATCAGAGTAAATTAGAGCCAAGTTACCCTGACGAGCCGAAGGGTGAATCCTAGGTAGGTTTGTTGGCTCTTGCATAGATCTTCTGTCTTTGTTGCTCTACTTTCGTATTGACCGCTTTAGTGTTAGAATTTTCGTTTTTTTTTTCTTTCTTACGAGTGCTTGACTTTTTGTTCATGTACTTCGTTTGTTTCTTTTTTTGCTTCTTCTCCTTTTCCTTCCGAGTTCGTCCTCGGTGGGTTGTTCAAGACGATCTAAATTATAGTATAACTATTACTAGTTTTTTTTTTAATCATCTCACCCCAAGCAAGGCGAAAACGCCACTGATGCGCAGGGGGCTACGTAAGAGTGAAAAGATTGGAAAAGAGAAAAACCGGAAACCACATCCTAAACAGGAAACAAGGGATGAGCCTCTTCACCTGTTCAAAAGACGTGATTGGAGTGTGAACCGGGCGATAGTTTAGTCTACTCCAATTGAAAAATAAATAAATAAAATAAAATAAAAAAAGATTGAAAAGATTGGGAAAGAGAAAAACCGGAAACCACAACCTAAACAGGAAACAAGGGATGAGCCTCTTCACCTGTTCAATAGACATGGGTGGAGTGTGTTGTTACTATTAATATTGTTATAATTACTATAGTTATTATATATAAATATATATATATATATATATATATATATATATATCAGAACTCGGCTCACCGATTTCCTTTTCCGAGATGACATCCACTGCACCACAACGCATATCCGTCAATAAACGCTTACAGCACCTGGTATTCCAAAGCGGTCACCCTTCTAAGTACAGACCAGGCTCAACGTTGATTAACTTCGGTGATCGGGCGAGAACCGGTGTATTCAACGTGATATGACCGACGGACACTCTGCATTCACTTACGCACTGGTACCCTTGTGAAAGGTATTAATCCGTCCATTCCCTCCAGTTATGGGTTAAATAACTGAGGTCTGCTGTTCATGCGATCTGTGGCAGACTTCTACGCCGATTGTTTGTTATCAGCAGTTCCAAAAAGTGTGGATGGTGCTACACAAGCCTTCACCAATCAAAACAATTCTTTGTGTGGCAGTCTAACTGTGTTAGACACACATACGTCAAAATCGACGGTAGAGTCCCTAATATATATATATATATATATATATATATATATATATATCCGCAGTTTGTCCTGTTTCGCTGAATTACAGGTCACGAGTACGCTTAGGCATCCGATTGCTTTTAGCCAGGAATCTGTCTATGAGCTATGGGAAAACTTTGAAACTTTTCTTATCTAGTAATGTATCTTTAAGCATTTGTTTTATTAAATATTTGATATCTTATCTTTCATTTTGAACAACCTGTATATGACATGCTGGCAGAAACCAATTCTTTGTCCCGCTCCATTAACTGCTGTTAGATCCTCTACAAGAAACAGATGAGTTCAAAATAGTTTATTACTACCATATCTGGTTAAGATGCCCAGTCTTCACTGATGTGCAGGGGGCTACATAAGAGAGGTAAAGTTTTAGGCAGAAGAAGAGTGAAGAGAAAGACGACCCAGCTATAATGAGAAAGGGCAAGAGAAGGATTTGAACACAGGAGTGAAGACATTTGTGAAGGTTGAGAGAAAGGAAAACAACCAAATATATATAGGGTGATGCAGAAAGGACTGAAAGCAAGTGGATGAGAGATGGAAATTAGCATTGCATTTAAATTTCTGGAAGTTGTAGCCATCAGGAAAGCAAGTATATGGAAGGAAGTTCCACAGGCTAGAAGATGAGATCAAAATATTTTATTAGTATTATATCTGCGTGAGAAATGCCCAGTCTTCACTTGCATATCTTGAATTCAAAAGCACCAATTTGGCCTTTTGAATGATGTATTTTCCACTCTACAACATTTTCCCACTTTTGCAACACCGTGGGACTTTCTATACGCCATCTCGTTTTCCAAGTCAACCATTTCTGCATAGTGCATAATTGGCGTGCGAGCACGTAAGTAGTCATCTTCTGACAGTCCTGTTTCGCTGTATCACAGCTCATCAGTACGGTTAGACGTTCGATTGTTTCTATACGTTTTCCATGACAAGTGTTCCTGTGAGGTACAACCTTTAGTTCTACCAATTCTGACTGTGCACGTCCCCATCACGCGATGAACATTCGGTGAATGAACACTCATTTCCTTCAGAATTTACATTATTCGGACTATTGTCCTCATCTTTGTTCCCATTTTTACGACGTTTCGGCCGTTGTACTCCCAGGCCTTCTTAAGGTGCTAGGAATTTCAAACAAAAACTGCTCACTAGTGCTTCCTATATATAAATTTACTCGAGCCACAAGATTAGCAACTAGGTCCCATCCTTTTACTATGAAACCAATAAATTGTAAAAGCAAAGTCTACTCCATCAGTTTCTTTTCTCGCACTTCCCGCCTGTGGAGTTCCCTTCCATTTACTTGCTTTTCCAACAGCTACAATTTCAAGAATTTAAAGATAAAGTCAATGGCCATATCCTATCTCACTAACCTGCATTCTCTCTCTCTCTCTCTCTCCTTTCTCTATCCACTCCACTCTCATCAGTATTCTCATACCCACTCTTCTCTTACCTACTTCCTGACACCCACTATAACCTGTCACTCTTTCTCATAACTTTCATTCTATGTAACCCTCTACACAACAGTGGAGTAAAATGCCTCGCTTGGGGTGATATGATTATTAAAAAAAAAAATAAAATAAAATTCTATATTATTATAATGCGATTATAAAGTTGGGCATCCACTTACGGAGAAAGGTATTAATCTGTCTCTTCTCTAAACATCTATCTGTAAATAGTAGGTAAGACGGTATCCATTAACCTAAGAGAAGGAAAATTCTGAATTTAAACAGTCTAACAAAAGTTAGTCCAAGATAAATCTGATACTGTTGCAGTAAACGTGATGCCCCTTCGACCATAATAGGCTACAGACCTCGTGATTGTGTGAATAAAATCAAAAGCAACAAGAAACATGTTTCATTACATTGTTATTTTGGCGAAAGGCCATAGGAATGAGGAATTAGTGTGGCCTGAACTCTTTATCAGAATTTAGACCACAAGACAATTTTTGTAACCAACACGTGTTTTGGCAAGTGCAGCTCAGAAGGTGAAGTCATATAATCAACAATCGTTCGAATTGCACAATCAATACCGAGAAAAAGCCTGAAAGTATGGGGCTATAATAAAATCGTTTCTCATCCCATTTAACGGCACAAACTATTTTCACCTTATTTTCCTACTCACGCCGTCCATTGCAATAAAAAAAATCCCATTTATGACAAAAATGGAAGAAAAGAAAAAAAAAAAATACGAAACTAATTTATATAATGTGTTTTTATATTTTCATTTCTTTTGTAAGGAGTTATTTGTCTATATTTTCTTTAATATCTTTTAGCAAAGGAAAAAAAATTGTATCGGTATTTGTTAATTGATTTATTAAAACATGGGCCTTTGTCTGATTTTTAATTACTTCTCGGGTTCTTGATTTTCCGGGGTCAGATATAAAGTTGTTTCTTTATTGAGTAAGAAAGGAAGGAAAATATAAGGAATAATACAAAAAAAAAAAAAAAAGATACCATTTTTGCGATCTATAAATTCAGAAGGTACGTGCAAACAATTTTCTTGGAAGTAACACTGAAAAAAAGAGTCAGAGGTTAAAAGAGGGGAACAGTTTATGATAAAAAGCAAAAGAGAGGAAGACAGTTGAGAGGAGGGAGGAGGTGAATATGTGAGGGAGGGGGGAAGAGGGGAAAAGATGGAAGTTGAATAAAGTTAGAAAGAAAGAAACGTTGCGAATGAAAGCGAATAAAGAATAAGGAGAAGAAAAAACAGAGAAGGAAATAAAAAAACAAAAACAAAACGAATGCAAAAAGAAAGTAAAAGTAAAAGAACAAAACAAAAGAAGAAGAAAGAGGGAGAAAGAGAAAGAGAAAGAAAATAATAGTGATAGAAAGAAAGAGAAAAAAGGGATGGAGAAAAAGAAAAAGAGAGAAAGAAAACAAAACTGAGAGAGGAAGAGAAAGAAGAAAAGAGAAAGAAAGAGGAAAATAGAGAAAGCGACAAAGAAGAAAACGGATAGAAAGAGAGAGAGAGAGAGAGAGAGAAAGAGAGAGTGAGAGAGAGAGAAAAGAAAGAAAAAAGAAAAAGAAATAAAGAGAAAGAGTAAGAGAGGGTTAGGCAAAAGAGAAATAAATAAAGGCAAAGAGAAATAAATAAATAAATGAAGAGAAACAGAAAGGGAGGAAAAGAGAGAAAGCTAGAGAAAGAAAGAGAACGAGAGAGAGAGAGAAATAAAGCGATATGGAGAAAAAGAGAGAAAGAAAACAAGACAGAGAGAAGAAAAGAAAGAAGAAAATAGAAAGAAAGAGGAAAAATTGAGAAAGAGATAAAAAGAAAACTGATAGAGAAAGAGAGAGAGAGAGAAAAGAAATAAAGAGAAAGAAAAAGAAGAGAAAAGAAAGAAAAAGAAAGAGTAAGAGAGGGGGACAAAGAGAAAGAGAAATAAATAAATAAATAAATGAAGAGAAACAAAAAGGAAGAAAAAGAGAGAAAGCTACAGAAAAAAGAGAACGAGAGAGAGAGAGAGATAGAGAAAAAGAGAGAAAAAAAGAAAGGAACGAATAAAGAATAAGCTGAAGAAGAAAAACAGGGAAGGAAATAGAAAAAAAACCAGAAAATGTAAAGAGAAAGTAAAAGAACAAAACAAATGAAGAAGAAAAAGGGAGAAAGAGAAAGAGAAAGAAAATGATAGTGATAGAAAAAAGGGATATAGAAAGAGAAAAAGAGAACAGAGAGAGAGAGAGAGAGAGCAAATGAGAGAAGAAAAGTTAGAGGAAAAATAGAGAAAGAAATAGAAAAAGAAAAATAATTAAGAAAGAGATAGAGAGAGAGAGAGAGAGAGAAAAAGAGAAAGAATAATAAAGAAAAAGGAAGAGAGAGACAAAGAGAAAGAGAAACAATCAAACAAACAAAAAAATAAATAAATAAAAGAAACAGAAAGGAAGAAGTAGAGAGAGAAAGCTAGAGAAAGAAAGAGAACGAGAGAGAGAAAGCTAGAGAAAGAGAGAGAAAGTGAGAGAGAAAGAAAGAGAAAAAGAGACAGAAATAGAATTAAAGATTAAGAGAGAGAGAGAGAGAGAGAGAGAGAGAGATTAAACACTGCATTCTCTCGAGAAGAAAATCCTATAACACATATCGGCTAGAAACATGTGCTGCAGACAGCAGGTTTCCATTCTAACAAAGAAATACAGTAAAATATTGACCAAACATTGAAGGCAGGCTACTCTAGTGTCTCGGTTTGTGGGCGCAAAGTTCTGAAAAAAGATTTAGCTGTAATAATATTTCCTGACTTGATAACATGTCATGAACCGAAAATGGTAGGAAATCCCCAAGTACGTAAAAGATGATAAAATCCGATTGTCTGTTGCAGAATCTTGTCTAGCTTTATAGATCATGAACATGTACTCGAAAGAAATATCTCAAAAAACCAATACATCAAGGTGAATCTTCCACGAGAATGTGTTCTGAAGAAGTCATACATCAAACGCTGAACAATATTTTAAGAGGTATCAAAGAATTTGCATCAAATGTCCATAGTAATAAGGGTGTGTCTAGAAGGATGCGCACTGTATTTCCTTAGCAAAGTATGAATCATTCTCCTCTATCCCAACTATGGATTAAATAACCATGTAGCTTAGATTAGAACCAGTCTACTAGGGCAGTTCTCAATTTGAAAAAAAAAAAAAAGATTCGCTGTTTCCCGCTCATGGAATTTGCCCTCGCCTGGAACATCGATGAATCCGTTTTGTTTGAATCTAGAGTCCTAAACACGGATTCTTCAAACACAGAAGTATCTGGTAGCTTTGTATGTATCTGTTATCTATTTCTCTGGGTGGAACATATATCAAAATATCTATATATCTAATTTTGTGCATATTTTAACTGTATAAAAGTCTCTTTGATGACCAATCCTGTCTTATATTTTCCTTGAAGTATATAATAATGCCCATCATAGAGGCAATTCAAATAGGAGAATAAATATTTTTGCCACGATCTCTCTCATTATACTTTATATAAGTGTAATGGGAAAGATCTTGGGAAAACTCTAAGCTCTCAAACCTCTTAAAACACACACACACACACACACACACACACACACACACACACACACACACACACACACACACACACACACACACACACACACACACACACATATATATATATATATATATATATATATATATATATAGTTGTCAGTCCGTAAACGGTGAGGATAATCCAACAAGATTTCCTTAATATAAATTATTAATAGATAAATCCATATAGAGAGCTCGATGGGCATTAACCAGAGCGATATGAAATTTATAAAGGAAAACTCAACACATCATATTAGTTATAAACTATTGTTCATTTCAATGAGCTTAATTAGCTCATATCATCAGACTCTTTTACAATATTTCCTCCATCTGGCATAAAATTTCTGCCGAAATGGGCTTTTTCTTAAAATGAAGAGGGAACATAATAAAAATAATAATAATAAACATAAAATTACAAACAAATAAATAAATGACAATATTTGTGAGGGGAAGGAGGAAAGAAAGAAATGAAGAAACGGGAGGGAAGGGGAGAAAGTGATATAGTCCAGTTCCAAATATGGGTAGTATTCGTTTGAAGTTATTTGACAGTCTGAGATGGTATGACCTCTGAAAAAAAAAACAAAAAAAAAAACAATTCCCCTGACTTTAGGCGTATCTTTGACCCCATCAGGTCAACCCACTTACTTACATTAACTTAAATCCACATATACCTATGTATATATTCCCACATACATTTACCCTGTGATTTTGTTTAATTCTACATATCCTCTGATTTCTTTATCCCGTGTATATAAATATATGCGAGATTGAGAATACGACAATTTAGGTAACGGGATATGTGGGTGCGTATATACACCGCACTACGGGGGGCGCACGGAAGCCCTATGCTTATGAAGAGTATATATGTATGAGTATGAAAACGCTAAGACCTAAACAGATAAAAAATGAAATCAGTGGGTATGTAGAATTAAACACAATCACAGGGAAAGTATAGTTGACCTGACGGGGTCAAATATACGCCTAAAGTCCGGGGAATTGTTTTTTTTTTTTTTCAGTGTTCATACCATCTATGACAGTCAAATAACTTCAAACGGACACTATCCATATTTGGAACTGGACAATATCACTTTCTCTCCCGTCCCTTCATTTCTTTTTTCCCCTTCCCCTCACAAATATTGTAATTTATTTATTTGTTTGTAATTTTGTTTATTATTGTTACTTTGATTATGTTCCCTCTTCATTTTAAGAAAAAGCTCATTTCAGCAGAAATTTTATGCCAGATGGTGGAATATTGTAAACTGGTCTGGTGAGATGAGCTGTTTAAGCTCATTGAAATGAACTATAGTTTATAACTAATATGATGTGTTGAGTTTTCCTATATAAACTCTCTCTCTCTCTCTCTCTCTCTCTCTCTATATATATATATATATATATATATATATATATATATATTAATTTTTAGGGATTATTATAAGATTCCAGAATATATTATCTTTAATCTCTTCTTAGTAATCTTAGTAATTATTTTCTTTGAACAAACAGAAGTTTCAATAAACTTGAACTGGGCATTACAAATGCAGAGAAGACATGTGATGTTTTACTAAAACATGCATTTTTTAACCGAATTCACCCAAAGCAAGGCACTAAAGCCAGTACTGGGTATAGAAGAATTAGAAAACATAAACATTACTGAGGAGCCAGGATAATCAGTTAAGTGCCATACGTGATACACGCCTGGACGAAAGAGACATGACTGATGGGACAGAAGATTATCCCGCTGTATGTTGTCATTACTTTCTACGGTAGACTGGTTGCCTAACGAGACTATATAACCAAATCTGACCTTTTATTTAACTTTGAACTGGAGGAAAGAGACTGATTAATACCTTTCCCAGGGGTATTTGCACGTAAGTGAATTCAAGGAGTTCAACTGGAATTCGAACTCGGCTCCCCGATTTCTCATTCGAAGCCGATATCCACTACACCACAACGCACAGCCGCCACAGTAATAGAAGAGTAATAAAGAAGGCAATAGATAATGAGTGACACTGCATTAAGATTTTTGAAGTTCAATGTCAGCTGGAAAGCATGGAGATTGAAGAGAGTTCCACAAACTTGAAGATCGAGAACAGAAAATTCGGTTATATTTACTCAATTCAACTGTAAACATATAAGACTTTGTCGAGGTACAAACAGCTCATCTGAACAATTACTATGGAAGTACAGGACTGTGCAAAAGTATTAGGACAACAACTATTTTATCTCTTACGATGCAACAAAAGAAAGTTTAAAATCACCCCTGTACTAACACTTTTGCACACTACCGGTAGTGTGCAAAAGTATTAGGACACGGTTGATTTTCCTAAAAAACCCACTGAAAATCCAATACAGGATGAAAAGCCAGGTAAATTGCTAATAAATATTGATTATATAAAACTAAGTGTAAAATAAATGTACAAAAAAGAAGTTATATTTAATTTTTTCTTATTTTCTATTAAACAAGTTATTTTGAAAATACTCATTAATCTATTATCCTTGGATATAACTGACTTTTTTCTCATTCCCACCTCACGAATTGATAAATCTAATATTACTTCGCAAGACACACTTGGGAAACAAATACAAGCTGCTTGGTAGGAGATACGATTAGATACATTGAAGAAGATTGTGATGTCAATGCCTGAAAGAATGAAGGCTGTGATCAAAGCAAAAGGCTATAATAATAAATATAAAATTTATTTTGTAACAAGTATTCTTTCTGGTTAAAGCATTTGTTGAGTAAATCAAATAAAATTACTTTAATTAAATTGTTTATTTTCTGTCAATATGCCTCATCATAGATAAATTAGTCCTTCTCCCAATACTTTTGCACAATACTATATATATATATTAGGTTCGATTGGTAAATTTGTGCAATTATTTTTTATTTCAAAGCAAAAGGCTATTATACTGAATATTAAATTTATTTTGTAACAAGTATTTTTTTTGTTAAAGCATTTGTTGAGTAAATCAAATAAAATTACTTTAATTAAATTATGTTATATTTTCTGTCAGTATGCCTCATAAAAGATAAATTAGTTATTGTCCTAATACTTTTGCACAGTACTATATATATATATATATATATATATATATATATATATATATATATATATATATATTAGGTTCGATTGGTAAATTGTCACAATTATTTTTTATTTCAAAGCAAAAGGCTATTATACTGAATATTAAATTTATTTTGTAACAAGTATTTTTCCTGTTAAAGCATTTGTTGAGTAAATCAAATAAAATTACTTTAATTAAATTGTTTATTTTCTGTCAATATGCCTCATCAAAGATAAATTAGTTCTTGTCCTAATACTTTTGCACAGTACTATATATATTTAGACCGATTGGTAAATTGTCGCAATTATAAATGAAATAGATTTTGTCCTTATACTTTTGCACAGTACTGTATTTGGAAAGAAATTACAGGGAAGCAACTTTATGGCAGTAGAAAAGTGACTGAAGCTGTGATGCCAGCGCAGGACCAATAATATTGCTGATTTCTCTTTAGATTTTGCCAAGAATCAATAAATATATAGTCAGAGAACGCACCACATGTAGTAGTAATATTCTCAGCATGGACAAATTGTAGAATTATAGATATGTAAAACGTAAGGAAAAAGATTGTCTAGCGCAACACAAAAAGCAAATTTTTTAGCATCTTACCCATGAAATTCCTTGCATTCACTTACGCACAATTACCCTTGGGAAAGGTACTAATCCGTCTCTTTCCTCAACTTATGGGTTAAATAATAGAACAGATTGGGTTCTATAGCCTTGGCTGGCAACCGGTCTACCGCAGAAAGCAATGTCAACCTACTGCGGGATAATCTTCTGCCCAGTCAGTCATGTCTCTTTCGAGACATGATCGCCCAAGCGTGTATCACGTATCGCACTTAACTGGCTGACTGAATATAATAGTTGGAAACATGAATAAGGCTTCTACTGGTCATAAAGTGGGGGATCATGTTTCTATTGTTTTGAAGTAATAAACTGATCCCTAACTAATTATTACTTAATAATATAATACATATCTTCCCCATCGAGCTATGAGTTAAAATAACATGACAGATTAGTTTCTATAGACTTGGTCTGAAACCAGTCGACCGCAGAAAGCAATGGCAACCTACTGCAGGATAATCTTCTGATCAGTCAGTCATGTCTCTTTTGAGATATGATTGCCCAACGCGTGAATCGTGTATGGCACTTAACTGAGTGACCCAGCAAAGCGTCGACTGATTAATCTTTCGGAACAGCGCCCATTAACAATAATTTTCTCTCTATTGCCCCGCAACCGGTTCCTGAGATATTCAACTGTGCACAGAGCTAAAAAGATTGCGTGAATACCTTTTATGAAACATCAGGTACTTTTAAGATAATAAATTCTTAAAGAAAACTATGATGTACATTGATTCACAGAGGGTGAATATTTCCCGTTTGGTGTGTATGCATGCTAGATGTGAATGATGTTCGTGGTTCAACCTAATGGATTCCTATTTGCAAAATGGGGGGCGAATTTCATACGAACGTGTTGGCGCGCCGTAAATGTAACCAAAAATGACAGAGACGTGTTTGTTACACGAATTTATTTGAAAAAGAAACTTTTCATCTTTATTTCTTAGACGATTTAAATTATTTGCCATTCGTCTCCATTAAGGTAAGATCAGTATAGGAAGACATTTTGGTGAATTTACTCACAAAGTACCGAAAATATTTTAGGGGATAAAGAATTTCATTAAAGAGATGGAAATGAAATGTTCTCTAGCAGGAAACTAACACGCCTACGCAGACACGCCCATACATAAGGTAGGGGCTTCAATTTAGTTATTCTGTCAGTGAATGCGTGTGGGCATAACAGAGAGATAAAAAAGATTTTCGACATTGTGATTTTTACGAATCTTATATTAACATATTAATTCCACACTCATACATATATATTACACAAAACATTATATATATATATATATATATATATATATGTGTGTGTGTGTGTGTGTGTGTGTGTGTGTGTGTGTGTGTGTGTGTAAATATTTCAGATTTTGAAAGTTGATTGTGCATAAATATATGTGTGCTTGGATGCTTGTGTGTGTATTTATGATATTATATCATATAATTATTTGCGCATTATTTATACTCAGTTATGATCTGAGATTAAGGACAGGATGGTTAAATAACAAGAAGACAAAAGGAAAACTGTATTTAACTCGCCTACGCGTTTCGTCCTGTGATGGACTTTATCAAGGCAAAAAGACGAAATGAACTTTATTCTAAATTACGTATCTATAAAAAAACAGTGTTGGCAACTATAAAAATGCTCACAAATCATTCAAAAAGATTAACAGAATATTTTAGTTTTAGAATTCCTTCATGTGCAGTGAAAAGTGACGAGATGTTAAAATGAAGGGAATTCAACCGTTTTCTTTGGACTTTTTATTATGTATGTTAGTCTGCTTTCGTATAATTTCCATAAACGAAGGTGAGATTGGGAAAAATCCGGGTCGTAAATTAATATTTTAGTAGTACTGGATAGCAGCGCTATCGAGAACTTTTTTCTGAACAAATTGCTTACTTTTTTTATTAGTGTGGAATTTTTGAAATCGAAATCGTGGTTGAATTTATTTCTGTGAATCACCAATGAAATGTGAGATTATTATTAGAGATGTCTCTTTTGTGTTCATATATACGTTTTTTTAGATTTCTACTTGTTTCTCCGATGTTTTTGAATGAATTGTGAGCGTTTTTAAAGTTGCCAACACTATTAATAGATACGTAATTTAGAATAAAGCTCATTTCGTCTTTTTGCCTTGATAAAGTCCATCACAGGACAAAACGCGTAGGCGAGTTAAATACAGTTTTCCTCTTGTCTTCTTTTGATTTAAGCATATATATATATATATATATATATATATATATTAGTCATCCACATACAAGCCTGTTTCGCTGTATCACAGCTCAGCAGTGTGGCTAGACACATCCATTTGTTTCTGGCCGATTGAAACCCGACCAATTGGGTGTCAGTCGGAGTCGCTACTCCCTAAGCCATCGACGCATGGAATCAGAGAAGGGAAATTTTAACGTGTTGTATATAAGCAGTGTATACAGACGCCAGTCACCGAGAGAACTCAATACATTTCTGAAGAGTCACGCTTATAGCAGAAGTGGAAACTGTTTTTAAATTTTCTTCTCCAGAGAGCTCAATCGTAATGAGAGAATAACACACACACACACACACACACACACACACACACACACACACACACACACACATATATATATATATATATATGAGATTGTTTACATCACGTGACGCAAAAAGCGACAGATTTTTTTAATATTTGTAAACGTAAACCTATCTTTAATAATACTTATAAATGTTGTTTTAAAGAAAAAAATTTAAGTGTATCTAAAAAATGTTTAACTATTGAAATATTTTTAAAGATTCAAAACACATAAGTCCCTATTTAACCCTAGCCTGTATGTATTTAATTTTAAAATTTAGTATTTTTCTTTCTTTCTGCGTGAGTATGTAGAACTAAAATCAGAATCTATTAGTAAACATTTGCAGTTTTCTAATGTGTGTCCCGGTTGATTGAAGTGTTAGGCTATGGGGGAATACGGGTTGTTTTGGCGTATGTTTAGTTTATGATTGTTGAAACGGAATCTAAAGCTATTTCCAGGTTCACAAATATATCCACTATTTGGACATATTGAACAGAAGAGAAAATATATTATGTTTTGGCTGTCACAGGTGAGGCTGGGTGGGTGTAATTTGATGTTGGTGTTGGGTAGAGAAAATACTGTATCGTTTACTAAATGTTTGCAGACTAAACAGCGAGATTTCTGACATTTGAAATTCCCTGATAGGTTTGTATTTTTTAGATATTTGGTAGAAGTGAGGATAGCTGATAGGTTGGGTGTTTGTTTCATTGCATTTATGGGTGGTTTATCGAAAATGTCTTTGATTTCTTTGTTTGATTGGAGGTTCTTGTAATCATTTTTTAAATTTCTGAATAAGTGTGTGGGAATATTGATTGTGGTTAAAAACCATGGGAATTCGGTTGTTGTTTTTTCTTTTCTTGTATGTGAGAAGTGTGTTACGATCTATGTGGATGGTTTTATTTAGTGATTCTTTTATTATTTTTATTGGATATTTACATTTTAGAAATTGCTTTGTTAGGTTGTTAATGTTGTATAGAAAAACTTGTGTTACAGAAACTATGCTTTTACTATAAAAATACTACCATATATATATAGCACTCTGACTATTGGACAAGTATAATAATAATATACACGCTAAAAAGTCTGCCTTCTTCTACCGAGCGGCCATAGCCCAGAAGTAGAATCGCCGATTGACGCTAATACGGTCGGGTTTCAACCCTGGATTAAAGGCAAACGGTGTCTAATATTACTGGTGAGCTGTGATACAACGAAACAGATCTGTCTGCGGATGACTATATATATATATATATATATATATATATATATATATATATACATTATTGTGTTAGTATATATATTTTTTTATAAAATCGTGCGGCCCCAAGCAAGGCATTCCATTATTATGAAAAAGAGTGACAGATTACAGGGGGCGTCAGGAAGAGAGTATGAGAAGGAGGAGAATACTGATGAGAGTGGGGTAGCCGGAGAAAAAAGAATGAGAGAGGATGTAAGTTAGTGAGACAGGAGATGACTATTGACTTTACATTTAAATTCCTGGAGATTGTAGCTGCCGGGAAAGCAAGTAAGCGGAAGGGAATTCCACAGGCGGAAGTGCGAGAAAAGAAGCTGATGGAGTAGTATTTGCGTTTACAATTTATCGGTTTCACAGTAAAAGGGTTGGACCTAGTTGCTAATCTTGTGGCTCGAGGAAATTCGTATATAGGAGGTACCAGTGAGCTAAGTTCCTCGGAGCAGAAACCGTGAAAGTATTTGTAGAAGAGACACAGGGAAGCCACACTGCGTCGGTTAGAAAGCGACTGTATCCTAGCTGCCAAGTCGAGATCGATCACATTACAGATTCTCCGTTGGATTTGGTCGAGGATAGCAGGAGCACCCGACCAGATATGGCAGCAATATTCAATGCAAGGGCGGATGGTAGATTTGTATATGTGCGGGATTGTTTCCGACGGGAAAAAATTCCTGGCCCTACACAGAGAACCGAAATTTTATTATTAAGATATTACCATGTATAATGGTATCGACCACTTTGGATAAAGTAAATCACGACAAACAGTGGACTGGCAACCCATTATTTTGTACTACAACTAATATATATATATTATTGAGTTTTGATTATGCTTATTGCTAATATTATTGTTTTTTTTTAATTTTCGTGAAAGAACCAAGGTGATATCTCACTCATCAAAGCTTTATTTTCAGTCTGCTGATTGTAGATTGAAAAAAATCTTTGTTGGTTGAGGACATCTTAGTCGTGACTTCTCGAAACGTCGAAGTCGGCATTACTTTCCTCAGTTAAGTGACAAACCTTTCCGCATTAACATAGACATCCGCAGAAAGATCTGTTTCGCTGTATCACAGTACGGTTAGACATCCGATTTCTTTTAACCCAGGAGTGAAACCCGACAGAATTGGCGTCAGTCGACGATTCTACCTCTGAGTTATGGGCTAGGTAGAAGGAGGCAGACTTTTAGCGTATGATATATCATACACCAGTAACCAGAGTGCTGTAATTCATTACTGAACGAGTGATGCGTAGATGCTAGAGTAGATACTGTTTCTTTCAAAGTTCGCCATTCTTCTAGAGTGCTCAATCAGGGTGTGAGAGCGTAAATATATATAGTCATCCGTAGACAGATGTTTCGCTGTATCACAGCTCATCAGTACGGTTAGACTCGGATTGCTTTTAACCCAGGATTGAAACCCGACCGAAGTGGCGTCAGTCGGCGATTCTACCGCCAGGCCATGGGCGCACCGTAAAAGAAGGCAGACTTTTTAGCATGTATATTATCATTATACACGCCTAATAGCCAGAGTGCTCTAATTCATTAGTGAATGAGCGATGCGTACATGCCTGGGTAGCTACTGTTTTTTAAAGTCTACCATTCTTCTAGAGTGCTCAATCAGGGTGTGAGAGCGTAAATAGTATATATATATATATATATATATATATATATATATATATATATAGGTATTTACTCTTCTCCCCCACTTGAGAGAGATGTGACACAAGGTCTTTTTTAATGTGGGGAACCTGAGCGCGTACGCCCAGATACTGGTCAAATATTACCTTTCCACCGCAGTGGATAAGTTCAGAACCGGTCTAAACTGGTCATAATTGGTCTATTTTTGGTCATTTTGGACCCCAGCCGGAAGGCCGGAGGGTTAGGGTTATATATATATATATATATATATATATATATATAGTAGAGATCATAAAGAGCAGAACGATGTTATGAAAAGGTTTCAATGTAAAATAATTTTTTATTTTAAAGCTTCATAGGACATTTTTTTTCAAGGAAAGTAAGGAAATTAGGGTAACTTATATAATTTAAAAATATAAAGCTCAATAAAATTATTTTGATATAGTTATAAGAATAATTATATAACATTCGAAGAATATGGATTTATATAAGTTTATTGAACTTTATGTTTTGGAATTATATAATTTCCTTTTATATCCCCTTTTTTCTCTATAAAATGTTCTTTGAATCTTTAAAATAAAAGGTTATTTCATATTTAGCCTTTTTCTTAAAATCGTTCTGATCTTTATGCTCGCTACTGTATATATAACACAATAATGCCAGAGTTTTAAATAACACATTCGCTAAAAACATCCCTATTGCTAACAGTCATACTCAGCTTACTACAACAAATTCAACAGTTTCTAACCAAAATGAGTTGATTTTCTAAGCATCGCTTAGATGTGGCACAATGTCGGAAGCAGGGGGCGTCTAGTGAGGATAGAACTCACTACTTGGTTTTAATTGTTCCTGTTAAGACAAGTTGCTAACTATTACACCACGTTGAGTTGCCCAAACCGGAATGAGATGGAAAGCCCTATTCTTACAAAAACATGCGGGAAAAATAGAAAACTAGGTAAATTCTAAAATTCAAATTTAAAACCAGGAGTTACCCCAATGCCATTAAAGAGAAAAAGTAAATTTGAAAAAGATATTATTTGCGTATTAGATCACATCAAATTTAAAAAAATATCAATTACAATTTTCAAAAGTTATTGAAAAATAAAGTAAAAAGATTTGAAAAATAAAATATTCTTAGTAAAGGCGGAAAATCAAATAACATATATGAAATCAGGCGAAAGAAATACGAGAAAAATCAATTACCAAATGTTGCAAAAAAGTACCAAACTTTTACATCGAAAATATAAAATATCAGGTGAAAAAGATCTCAGACAATTTGGGTAAAAGCGACAGGGTCCACATATTGACCGGTAAGCAAGCTTTCCTATACAAATCAACCATTCGTCCGTGCATGGAGTACTGCTGCCATATTTGGTCATGCGCCCCGCTGTTCATCTTGATGTTCTTGACAGGCTCCAAAGGAGAATTAGTAATGTGATAGGTACCGATCTGGCGACTCGACTCCAGCCACTTTCTCACCGACGGGATGTGGCTTCCCTTTGTCTGTTCTATAAATACTTTCATGGCTTCTGCTCCAACGAACTTAAGTCACTGGTGCCTCCGCAGCAGGTGTTTACTCGTGCCACCAGACTGGCAACTGGGTCCCACCCATTCAAAATGAGATCAACCAAATGCAGACGACAATTCTACTCCTGCAGCTTTTTTTTACGGACTTCCCGCCTGTGGAACTCGCTTCCTTATTCTTGCTTTCTTGAGGGCTACAACCTCCAGGAATTTAAATGCAAAGTCAACACTCATCTCTTAAGCACTTGACTACCCAAGTTCTTTCTTCACCACTCTGAATCTAGTTCTTTCTTCACCACCCTATATATCCTTTCCTTTCTCTTTACCTCTGCAACTGTCATCACATTTGTATTCTCATCCTTCTCTTGCTCCTTTCTAACTGGTTCGTCTTTCTCTTCACTCTCTTCTACTTAATCTTTTTTACTCTTATGTAGTGTCATCACACCTGTATTCCCATCCTTCTCTTGCTCCTTTCTAACTGGTTCGTCTTTCTCTTCACTCTCTTCTACTTAATCTTTTTTACTCTTATGTAGTGTCATCACACTTGTATTCCCATCCTTCTCTTGCTCCTTTCTAACTGGTTCGTCTTTCTCTTCACTCTCTTCTACTTAACCTTTTTTACTCTTATGTAGTGTCATCACACCTGTATTCTCATCCTTCTCTTGCTCCTTTCTAACTTGTTCGTTTTCCTCTTCACTCTCTTCTACTTAATCTTTTTTACTCTTATGTAGTGTCATCGCACCTGTATTCCCATCCTTCTCTTGCTCCTTTCTAACTTGTTCGTCTTCCTCTTCACTCTCTTCTACTTAATCTTTTTTACTCTTATGTAGTGTCATCACACCTGTATTCCCATCCTTCTCTTGTTCCTTTCTAACTTGTTCGTCTTTCTCTTCACTCTCTTCTACTTAATCTTTTTACTCTTATGTAGTGTCATCACACCTGTATTCCCATCCTTCTCTTGCTCCTTTCTAACTTGTTCGTCTTTCTCTTCACTCTCTTCTACTTAATCTTTTTTTTAATTTTATGTAGTGTCATCACACCTGTATTCCCATCCTTCTTGCTCCTTCAACTGGTTGGTCTTTCTCTTCACTCTCTTCTACTTAATCTTTTTACTCTTATGTAGTGTCATCACACCTGTATTCCCATCCTTCTCTTGCTCCTTTCTAACTGGTTCGTCTTTTTCTCTTCACTCTCTTCTACTTAATCTTTTTTACTCTTATGTAGTGTCATCACACCTGTATTCCCATCCTTCTCTTGCTCCTTTCTAACTTGTCTGTCTTTTCTCTTCACTCCCTTCTACTTAATCTTTTTTACTCTTATGTAGTGTCATCACACCTGTATTCCCATCCTTCTCTTGCTCCTTTCTAACTGGTTCGTCTTTCTCTTCACTCTCTTCTACTTAATCTTTTTTACTTTATGTAGTGTCATCACACCTGTATTCCCATCCTTCTCTTGCTCCGTTCTAACTTGTTCGTCTTTCTCTTCACTCTCTTCTACTTAATCTTTTTTACTCTTATGTAGTGTCATCACACCTGTATTCCCATCCTTCTCTTTGCTCCTTTCAACTGGTTATCTTTCTCTTCAATTTCTTCTGCTTAATCTTTTACTCCTTATGTAGTGTCATCACACCTGTATTCCCATCCTTCTCTTGCTCCCTAACTGGTTCGTCTTTCTCTTCACTCTCTTCTACTTAATCTTTTACTCTTATGTAGTGTCATCACACCTGTATTCCCATCCTTCTCTTGCTCCTTCTTAACTGGTTCGTCTTTCTCTTCACTCTCTTCTACTTAATCTTTTACTCTTATGTAGTGTCATCACACCTGTATTCCTATACTTGCTTCTTTCTAACTTGTTCGTCTTTCTCTTCACTCTCTTCTACTTAATCTTTTTACTCTTATGTAGTGTCATCACAACTGTATTCCCATCATTCTCTTGCTCCTTTCTAACTGGTTGGTCTTTCTCTTCACTCTCTCTTCTACTTAATCTTTTTTACTCTTATGTAGTGTCATCACACCTGTATTCCCATCCTTCTCTTGCTCCTTTCTAACTGGTTCGTCTTTCTCTTCACTCCCTTCTACTTAATCTTTTTTACTCTATGTAGTGTCATCACACCTGTATTCCCATCCTTCTCTTGCTCCTTTCTAACTGGTTCGTCTTTCTCTTCACTCTTCTACTTAATCTTTTTTACTCTTATGTAGTGTCATCACACCTGTATTCCCATCCTTCTCTTGCTCCGTTCTAACTTGTTCGTCTTTCTCTTCACTCTCTTCTACTTAATCTTTTTTACTCTTATGTAGTGTCATCACACCTGTATTCCCATCCTTCTCTTGCTCCTTTCTAACTGGTTGGTCTTTCTCTTCACTCTCTCTACTCTTAATCTTTTTACTCTTATGTAGTGTCATCACACCTGTATTCCCATCCTTCTCTTGCTCCTTTCTAACTGGTTCGTCTTTTTCTTCACTCTCTTCTACTTAATCTTTTTTACTCTTATGTAGTGTCATCACACCTGTATTCCCATCCTTCTCTTGCTCCTTTCTAACTGGTTCGTCTTTCTTTCACTTTCTACTTAATCTTTTTACTCTTATGTAGTGTCATCACACCTGTATTCCTATACTTCTCTTGCTTCTTTCTAACTTGTTCGTCTTTCTTCACTCTCTTCTACTTAATCTTTTTTACTCTTATGTAGTGTCATCACACCTGTATTCCCATCCTTCTCTTGCTCCTTTCTAACTGGCTGGTCTTTCTCTTCACTTTCTACTTAATCTTTTTTACTCTTATGTAGTGTCATCACACCTGTATTCCCATCCTTCTCTTGCTCCTTTCTAACTGGTTCGTCTTTTTCTTCACTCTCTTCTACTTAATCTTTTTTACTCTTATGTAGTGTCATCACACCTGTATTCCCATCCTTCTCTTGCTCCTTTCTAACTGGTTCGTCTTTCTCTTCACTCTCTTCTACTTAATCTTTTTACTCTTATGTAGTGTCATCACACTTGTATTCCCATCCTTCTCTTGCTCCTTTCTAACTGGTTCGTCTTTCTTCACTCTCTTCTACTTAACCTTTTTTACTCTTATGTAGTGTCATCACACCTGTATTCTCATCCTTCTTGCTCCTTTCTAACTTGTTCGTTTTCCTCTTCACTCTCTTCTACTTAATCTTTTTTACTCTTATGTAGTGTCATCGCACCTGTATTCCCATCCTTCTCTTGCTCCTTTCTAACTTGTTCGTCTTCCTCTTCACTCTCTTCTACTTAATCTTTTTTACTCTTATGTAGTGTCATCACACCTGTATTCCCATCCTTCTCTTGCTCCTTTCTAACTGGTTCGTCTTTCTCTTCACTTTCTAATCTTTTTTACTCTCATGTAGTGTCATCACACCTGTATTCCCCCTCCTTCTCTTGCTCCTTTCTAACTGGTTCATCTTTCTCTTCCTCTCTTCTACTTAATCTTTACTCTTATGTAGTGTCATCCACACCTGTATTCCTATACTTCTCTTGCTTCTTTCCTTGTTCGTCTTTCTCTTCCTCTCTTCTACTTAATCTTTTACTCTTATGTAGTGTCATCACAACTGTATTCCCATCATTCTCTTGCTCCTTTCTAACTGGTTGGTCTTTCTCTTCCTCTCTTCTACTTAATCTTTTTTACTCTTATGTAGTGTCATCCTGCCTGTATTCCCATCCTTCTCTTGCTCCTTTCTAACTGGTTCGTCTTTCTCTTCACTCCCTTCTACTTAATCTTTTACTCTTATGTAGTGTCATCACACCTGTATTCCCATCCTTCTCTTGCTCCTTTCTAACTGGTTCGTCTTTCTCTTCACTCTCTTCTACTTAATCTTTTTTTACTCTTATGTAGTGTCATCACACCTGTATTCCCATCCTTCTCTTGCTCCGTTCTAACTTGTTGTTCGTCTTTCTCTTCACTCTCTTCTACTTAATCTTTTTTATATGTCTTAGTGTCATACCTGTATTCCCATCCTTCTCTTGCTCCTTTCTAACTGGTTGGTCTTTCTCTTCACTCTCTTCTACTTAATCTTTTTTACTCTTATGTAGTGTCATCACACCTGTATTCCCATCCTTCTCTTGCTCCTTTCTAACTGGTTCGTCTTTCTCTTCCTCTCTTTTCTACTTAATCTTTTACTCTTATGTAGTGTCATCACACCTGTATTCCCCATCCTTCTCTTGCTCCTTTCTAACTGGTTCGTCTTTCTCTTCACTCTCTTCTACTTAATCTTTTTACTCTTATGTAGTGTCATCACACCTGTATTCCTATACTTCTCTTGCTTCTTTCTAACTTGTTCGTCTTTCTCTTCACTCTCTTCTACTTAATCTTTTACTCTTATGTAGTGTCATCACACCTGTATTCCCATCCTTCTCTTGCTCCTTTCTAACTGGTTGGTCTTTCTCTTCACTCTCTTCTACTTAATCTTTTTACTCTTATGTAGTGTCATCACACCTGTATTCATCCTTCTCTTGCTCCTTTCTAACTGGTTCATGCTTTCTCTTCCTCTCTTCTACTTAATCTTTTTACTCTTATGTAGTGTCCTCACACCTGTATTCCCATCCTTCTCTTGCTCCTTTCTAACTGGTTCGTCTTTCTCTTCACTCTCTTCTACCCAATCTTTTTACTCTTATGTAGTGTCATCACACCTGTATTCCCATCCTTCTCTTGCTCCTTTCTAACTGGTTAGTCTTTCTCTTCACTCTCTTCTACTTAATCTTTTTTACTCTTATGTAGTGTCATCACACCTGTATTCCCATCCTTCTCTTGCTCCTTTCTAACTGGTTCGTCTTTCTCTTCCCCTACTCTCTTCTACTAATCTTTTTTACTCTTATGTAGTGTCATCACACCTGTATTCCCATCTGTCTCTTGCTCCTTTCTAACTGGTTCGTCTTTCTCTTCACTCTCTTCTACTTAATCTTTTTTACTCTTATGTAGTGTCATCACACTTGTATTCCCATCCTTCTCTTGCTCCTTTCTAACTGGTTCGTCTTTCTCTTCCTCTCTTCTACTTAACCTTTTTTACTCTTATGTAGTGTCATCACACCTGTATTCTCATCCTTCTCTTGCTCCTTTCTAACTTGTTCGTTTTCCTCTTACTCTCTTCTACTTAATCTTTTTTACTCTTATGTAGTGTCATCGCACCTGTATTCCCATCCTTCTCTTGCTCCTTTCTAACTTGTTCATTCTTCCTCTTCACTCTCTTCTACTTAATCTTTTTTTACTCTTATGTAGTGTCATCACACCTGTATTCCCCATCCTTCTCTTGTTCCTTTCTAACTTGTTCGTCTTTCTCTTCACTCTCTTCTACTTAATCTTTTTTACTCTTATGTAGTGTCATCACACCTGTATTCCCATCCTTCTCTTGCTCCTTTCTAACTTGTTCGTCTTTCTCTTCACTCTTCTACTTAATCTTTTGCCTCTTATGTAGTGTCATCACACCTGTATTCCCATCCTTCTCTTGCTCCTTTCTAACTGGTTCGTCTTTCTCTTCCTCTCTTCTACTTAATCTTTTTTACTCTTATGTAGTGTCATCACACCTGTATTCCCATCCTTCTCTTGCTCCTTTCTAACTGGTTCGTCTTTCTCTTCACTCCCTTCTACTTAATCTTTTTTACTCTTATGTAGTGTCATCGCACCTGTATTCCCATCCTTCTCTTGCTCCTTTCTAACTGGTTCGTCTTTCTCTTCTCTCTTCTACTTAATCTTTTTTACTCTTATGTAGTGTCATCACACCTGTATTCCCATCCTTCTCTTGCTCCGTTCTAACTTGTTCGTCTTTCTCTTCAATCTCTTCTACTTAATCTTTTTTACTCTTATGTAGTGTCATCACACCTGTATTCCCATCCTTCTCTTGCTCCTTTCTAACTGGTTGGTCTTTCTCTTCACTCTCTTCTACTTAATCTTTTTTACTCTTATGTAGTGTCATCACACCTGTATTCCCATCCTTCTCTTGCTCCTTTCTAACTGGTTCGTCTTTCTCTTCACTCTCTTCTACTTAATCTTTTTTACTCTTATGTAGTGTCATCACACCTGTATTCCCATCCTTCTCTTGCTCCTTTCTAACTGGTTCGTCTTTCTCTTCACTCTCTTCTACTTAATCTTTTTTACTCTTATGTAGTGTCATCACACCTGTATTCCTATCCTTCTCTTGCTCCTTTCTAACTGGTTGGTCTTTCTATTCACTCTCTTCTACTTAATCTTTTTTACTCTTATGTAGTGTCATCACACCTGTATTCCCATCCTTCTCTTGCTCCTTTCTAACTGGTTCGTCTTTCTCTTCACTCTCTTCTACTTAATCTTTTTTACTCTTATGTAGTGTCATCACACCTGTATTCCCATCCTTCTCTTGCTCCTTTCTAACTTGTTCGTCTTTCTATTCACTCTCTTCTACTTAATCTTTTTTACTCTTATGTAGTGTCATCACACCTGTATTCCCATCCTTCTCTTGCTCCTTTCTAACTGGTTGGTCTTTCTCTTCACTCTCTTCTACTTAATCTTTTTTACTCTTATGTAGTGTCATCACACCTGTATTCCCATCCTTCTCTTGCTCCTTTCTAACTGGTTCGTCTTTCTCTTCACTCTCTTCTACTTAATCTTTTTTACTCTTATGTAGTGTCATCACACCTGTATTCCCATCCTTCTCTTGCTCCTTTCTAACTGGTTCGTCTTTCTCTTCACTCTCTTCTACTTAATCTTTTTTACTCTTATGTAGTGTCATCACACCTGTATTCCTATCCTTCTCTTGCTTCTTTCTAACTTGTTCGTCTTTCTCTTCACTCTCTTCTACTTAATCTTTTTTACTCTTATGTAGTGTCATCACACCTGTATTCCCATCCTTCTCTTGCTCCTTTCTAACTGGTTGTTCTTTCTCTTCACTCTCTTCTACTTAATCTTTTTTACTCTTATGTAGTGTCATCACACCTGTATTCCCATCCTTCTCTTGCTCCTTTCTAACTGGTTCGTCTTTCTCTTCACTCTCTTCTACTTAATCTTTTTTACTCTTATGTAGTGTCATCACACCTGTATTCCCATCCTTCTCTTGCTCCTTTCTAACTGGTTCGTCTTTCTCTTCACTCTCTTCTACTTAAGCTTTTTTACTCTTATGTAGTGTCACAACACCTGTATTCCCATCCTTCTCTTGCTCCTTTCTAACTGGTTCGTCTTTCTCTTCACTCTCTTCTACTTAATCTTTTTACTCTTATGTAGTGTCATCACACCTGTATTCCCATCCCCTTCTCTTGCTCCTTTCTAACCTGGTTCGTCTTTCTCTTCACTCTCTTCTACTTAATCTTTTTTACTCTTATGTATTGTCATCACACCTGTATTCCCATCCTTCTCTTGCTCCTTTCTAACTGGTTCGTCTTCCTCTTCCTCTCTTCTACTTAATCTTTTTACTCTTATGTAGTGTCATCACACCTGTATTCCTATCTTCTCTTGCTCCTTTCTAACTTGTTCGTCTTTCTCTTCCTCTCTTCTACTTAATCTTTTTACTCTTATGTAGTGTCATCACACCTGTATTCCCATCCTTCTCTTGCTCCTTTCTAACTGGTTCGTCTTTCTCTTCACTCCCTTCTACTTAATCTTTTTACTCTTATGTAGTGTCATCACACCTGTATTCCCATCCTTCCCTTGCTCCTTTCTAACTGGTTCGTCTTTCTCTTCCTCTCTTCTACTTAATCTTTTTTTTACTCTTATGTAGTGTCATCACACCCTGTATTCCCATCCATCTCTTGCTCCTTTCTAACTTGTTCGTCTTTCTCTTCACTCTCTTCTACTTAATCTTTTTACTCTTATGTAGTGTCATCACACCTGTATTCCCATCCTTCTCTTGCTCCTTTCTAACTGGTTCGTCTTTCTCTTCACTCTCTTCTACTTAATCTTTTTTACTCTTATGTAGTGTCATCACACCTGTATTCCCATCCTTCTCTTGCTCCTTTCTAACTGGTTCGTCTTTCTCTTCCTCTCTTCTACTTAATCTTTTTTACTCTTATGTAGTGTCATCACACCTGTATTCCTATCCTTCTCTTGCTCCTTTCTAACTGGTTGGTCTTTCTATTCACTCTCTTCTACTTAATCTTTTTTACTCTTGTAGTGTCATCACACCTGTATTCCCATCCTTCTCTTGCTCCTTTCTAACTGGTTCGTCTTTCTCTTCACTCTCTTCTACTTAATCTTTTTTTTACTCTTATGTAGTGTCATCACACCTGTATTCACATCCTTCTCTTGCTCCTTTCTAACTTGTTCGTCTTTCTCTTCATATTTCTGTGTCTTTTTGCTGCTTATGTAGTGTCATCACACCTGTATTTATCCTTCTCTTGCTCCTTTCTAACTGGTTGGTCTTTCTCTTCACTCTCTTCTACTTAATCTTTTTTACTCTTATGTAGTGTCATCACACCTGTATTCCCATCCTTCTCTTGCTCCTTTCTAACTGGTTCGTCTTTCTCTTCACTCTCTTCTACTTAATCTTTTTTACTCTTATGTAGTGTCATCACACCTGTATTCCATCCTTCTCTTGCTCCTTTCTAACTGGTTCGTCTTCCTCTTCACTCTCTTCTACTTAATCTTTTTTACTCTTATGTAGTGTCATCACCTGTATTCCTATCCTTCTCTTGCTTCTTTCTAACTTGTTCGTCTTTCTCTTCACTCTCTTCTACTTAATCTTTTTTACTCTTATGTAGTGTCATCACACCTGTATTCCCATCCTTCTCTTGCTCCTTTCCTAACTGGTTGTTCTTTCTCTTCACTCTCTTCTACTTAATTTTTTTTACTCTTATGTAGTGTCATCACACCTGTATTCCCATCCTTCTCTTGCTCCTTTCTAACTGGTTGGTCTTTCTCTTCACTCTCTTCTACTTAATCTTTTTTACTCTTATGTAGTGTCATCACACCTGTATTCCCATCCTTCTCTTGCTCCTTTCTAACTGGTTCGTCATTCTCTTCACTCTCTTCTACTTAATCTTTTTTACTCTTATGTAGTGTCATCACACCTGTATTCCTATCCTTCTCTTGCTCCTTTCTAACTTGTTCGTCTTTCTCTACACTCTCTTCTACTTAATCTTTTTTTTACTCTTATGTAGTGTCATCACACCTGTATTCCCATCCTTCTCTTGCTCCTTTCTAACTGGTTCGTCTTTCTCTTCCTCTCTTCTACTTAATCTTTTTTTTACTCTTATGTAGTGTCATCACACCTGTATTCCCATCCTTCTCTTGCTCCTTTCTAACTGGGTTGGTCTTTCTCTTCCTCTCTTCTACTTAATCTTTTTTACTCTTATGTAGTGTCATCACACCTGTATTCCCATCCTTCTCTTGCTCCTTTCTAACTGGTTCTCTTTCTCTTCACTCTCTTCTACTTAATCTTTTTTGCTCTTATGTAGTGTCATCTCCTTGTTCCCATCCTTCTCTTGCTCCTTTCTAACTGGTTCGTCTTCCTCTTCACTCTCTTCTACTTAATCTTTTTTACTCTTATGTAGTGTCATCACACCTGTATTCCTATCCTTCTCTTGCTTCTTTCTAACTTGTTCGTCTTTCTCTTCACTCCTCTTCTACTTAATCTTTTTTACTCTTATGTAGTGTCATCACAACTGTATTCCCATCCTTCTCTTGCTCCTTTCTAACTGGTTGTTCTTTCTCTTCCTCTCTTCTACTTAATCTTTTACTCTTATGTAGTGTCATCACACCTGTATTCCCATCCTTCTCTTGCTCCTTTCTAACTGGTTGGTCTTTCTCTTCCTCTCTTCTACTTAATCTTTTTACTCTTATGTAGTGTCCTTCACACCTTTTTTTCATATTCCCATCCTTCTCTTGCTCCTTTCTAACTGGTTTCGTCTTTTCTCTTCCTCTCTTCTACTTAATCTTTTTTTTACTCTTATGTAGTGTCATCACACCTGTATTCCTATCCTTCTCTTGCTCCTTTCTAACTTGTTCGTCTTTCTCTTCACTCTCTTCTACTTAATCTTTTTACTCTTATGTAGTGTCATCACACCTGTATTCCCATCCTTCTCTTGCTCCTTTCTAACTGGTTCGTCTTTCTCTTCCACTCTCTTCTACTTAATCTTTTTACTCTTATGTAGTGTCATCACACCTGTATTCCCATCCTTCTCTTGCTCCTTTCTAACTGGTTCGTCTTTCTCTTCACTCCCTTCTACTTAATCTTTTACTCTTATAATTGTCATCACACCCTGTATTCCCATCCTTCCCTTGCTCCTTTCCTAACTGGTTCGTCTTTCTCCTTCCTCTCTTCTACTTTAATCTTTTTTACTCTTATGTAGTGTCATCACACCTGTATTCCCATCCTTCTCTTGCTCCCTTTCTAACTTGTTCGTCTTTCTCTTCACTCTCTTCTACTTAATCTTTTTACTCTTATGTAGTGTCATCACACCTGTATTCCCATCCTTCTCTTGCTCCTTTCTAACTGGTTCGTCTTTCTCTTCACTCTCTTCTACTTAATCTTTTTTACTCTTATGTAGTGTCATCACACCTGTATTCCCATCCTTCTCTTGCTCCTTTCTAACTGGTTGGTCTTTTCTCTTCACTCTCTTCTACTTAATCTTTTTTACTCTTATGTAGTGTCATCACACCTGTATTCCCATCCTTCTCTTGCTCCTTTCTAACTGGTTCGTCTTTCTCTTCCTCTCTTCTACTTAATCTTTTTTACTCTTATGTAGTGTCATCACACCTGTATTCCCATCCTTCTCTTGCTCCTTTCTAACTGGTTCGTCTTCCTCTTCACTCTCTTCTACTTAATCTTTTACTCTTATGTAGTGTCATCACACCTGTATTCCTATCCTTCTCTTGCTTCTTTCTAACTTGTTCGTCTTTCTCTTCACTCTCTTCTACTTAATCTTTGCCTCTTATGTAGTGTCATCACACCTGTATTCCCATCCTTCTCTTGCTCCTTTCTAACTGGTTGTTCTTTCTCTTCACTCTCTTCTACTTAATCTTTTTTACTCTTATGTAGTGTCATCACACCCACACCTGTATTCCCATCCTTCTCTTGCTCCTTTCTAACTGGTTCGTCTTTCTCTTCCTCTCTTCTACTTAATCTTTTTTACTCTTATGTAGTGTCATCACACCTGTATTCCTATCCTTCTCTTGCTCCTTTCTAACTTGTTCGTCCTTTTCCTCTTCACTCTCTTCTACTTAATCTTTTTTACTCTTATGTAGTGTCATCACACCTGTATTCCCATCCTTCTCTTGCTCCTTTCTAACTGGTTCGTCTTTCTCTTCACTCTCTTCTACTTAATCTTTTTTACTCTTATGTAGTGTCATCACACCTGTATTCCCATCCTTCTCTTGCTCCTTTCTAACTGGTTCGTCTTTCTCTTCACTCCCTTCTACTTAATCTTTTTTACTCTTATGTAGTGTCATCACACCTGTATTCCCATCCTTCCCTTGCTCCTTTCTAACTGGTTCGTCTTTCTCTTCACTCTCTTCTACTTAATCTTTTTTACTCTTATGTAGTGTCATCACACCTGTATTCCCATACTTCTCTTGCTCCTTTCTAACTTGTTCGTCTTTCTCTTCACTCTCTTCTACTTAATCTTTTTTACTCTTATGTAGTGTCATCACACCTGTATTCCCATCCTTCTCTTGCTCCTTTCTAACTTGTTCGTCTTCCTCTTCACTCTCTTCTACTTAATCTTTTTTACTCTTATGTAGTGTCATCGCACCTGTATTCCCATCCTTCTCTTGTTCCTTTCTAACTGGTTCGTCTTTCTCTTCACTCTCTTCTACTTAATCTTTTTACTCTCATGTAGTGTCATCACACCTGTATTCCCATCCTTTCTTGCTCCTTTCTAACTGGTTCGTCTTTCTCTTCACTCTCTTCTACTTAATCTTTTTTACTCTTATGTAGTGTCATCACACCTGTATTCCTATCCTTCTCTTGCTCCTTTCTAACTTGTTCGTCTTTCTCTTCACTCTCTTCTACTTAATCTTTTTTACTCTTATGTAGTGTCATCACACCTGTATTCCCATCCTTCTCTTGCTCCTTTCTAACTGGTTCGTCTTTCTCTTCACTCCCTTCTACTTAATCTTTTTTACTCTTATGTAGTGTCATCACACCTGTATTCCCATCCTTCTCTTGCTCCTTTCTAACTGGTTCGTCTTTCTCTTCACTCTCTTCTACTTAATCTTTTTTACTCTTATGTAGTGTCCTCATACCTGTATTCCCATCCTTCTCTTGCTCCTTTCTAACTTGTTCGTCTTTCTCTTCACTCTCTTCTACTTAATCTTTTTTACTCTTATGTAGTGTCATCACACCTGTATTCCTATCCTTCTCTTGCTTCTTTCTAACTTGTTCGTCTTTCTCTTCACTCTCTTCTACTTAATCTTTTTTACTCTTATGTAGTGTCATCACACCTGTATTCCCATCCTTCTCTTGCTCCTTTCTAACTGGTTCGTCTTTCTCTTCACTCTCTTCTACTTAATCTTTTTTACTCTTATGTAGTGTCATCACACCTGTATTCCTATCCTTCTCTTGCTCCTTTCTAACTTGTTCGTCTTTCTCTTCACTCTCTTCTACTTAATCTTTTTTACTCTTATGTAGTGTCATCACACCTGTATTCCCATCCTTCTCTTGCTCCTTTCTAACTGGTTCGTCTTTCTCTTCACTCTCTTCTACTTAATCTTTTTTACTCTTATGTAGTGTCATCACACCTGTATTCCCATCCTTCTCTTGCTCCTTTCTAACTGGTTCGTCTTTCTCTTCACTCCCTTCTACTTAATCTTTTTTACTCTTATGTAGTGTCATCACACCTGTATTCCCATCCTTCTCTTGCTCCTTTCTAAGTGGTTCGTCTTTCTCTTCACTCTCTTCTACTTAATCTTTTTTACTCTTATGTAGTGTCATCACACCTGTATTCCCATCCTTCTCTTGCTCCTTTCTAACTTGTTCGTCTTCCTCTTCACTCTCTTCTACTTAATCTTTTTTACTCTTATGTAGTGTCATCGCACCTGTATTCCCATCCTTCTCTTGTTCCTTTCTAACTGGTTCGTCTTTCTCTTCACTCTCTTCTACTTAATCTTTTTACTCTCATGTAGTGTCATCACACCTGTATTCCCATCCTTCTCTTGCTCCTTTCTAACTGGTTCGTCTTTCTCTTCACTCTCTTCTACTTAATCTTTTTTACTCTTATGTAGTGTCATCACACCTGTATTCCTATCCTTCTCTTGCTCCTTTCTAACTTGTTCGTCTTTCTCTTCACTCTCTTCTACTTAATCTTTTTTACTCTTATGTAGTGTCATCACACCTGTATTCCCATCCTTCTCTTGCTCCTTTCTAACTGGTTCGTCTTTCTCTTCACTCCCTTCTATTTAATATTTTTTACTCTTATGTAGTGTCATCACACCTGTATTCCCATCCTTCTCTTACCCTTTTCTAACTGGTTCGTCTTTCTTCACTCTTCTCTTCTACTTAATCTTTTTTACTCTATGTAGTGTCATCACACCTGTATTCCCATCCTTTCCTGTTCTTCAACTTGTTCATTCTCTTCACTCTCTCTCACTTAATCTTTTTTTACTCTAAGTGTAGTGTCATCACACCTGTATTCCTATCCTCTTTGCTTCTTTCTAACTTGTTCGTCTTTCTCTTCACTCTTCTACTTAATCTTTACTCATGTAGTGTCACTCACACCTGTATTCCCATCCTTCTCTTGCTCCTTTCAACTGCTGTTCTTTCTCACTTTCAAATAACTTTTTTACTCTTATAGCAAGTCATCACACCTGTATTCTCCCATCCTTCTCTTGCTCTTTTCTAACTGGTTCGTCTTTCTCTTCACTCTCTTTCTCACTTAATCTTTTTTACTTCATGGTGTCATCACACCTGTATTCCCATCCTTCTCTTGCTCCTTTCTAACTGGTTCGTCTCTCTCTCTCTTTTCACTCTCTTCTACTTAATCTTTTTTACTCTTATGTAGTGTCATCACACCTGTATTCTCATCCTTCTTGCTCCTTTCAATTTGTTCAGTCTTTCTCTTCACTCTCTTCTACTTAATCTTTTTTTACTCTTATGTAGTGTCATCACACCTGTATTCCTATCCTTCTCTTGCTTCTTTCTAACTTGTTCGTCTTTCTTCACTCTCTACTTAATCTTTTTTACTCTTATGTAGTGTCATCACACCTGTATTCCCATCCTTCTCTTGCTCCTTTCTAACTGGTTGTTCTTTCTCTTCACTCTCTTCACCAATCTTTTTTACTCTTATGTAGTGTCATCACACCTGTATTCCCATCCTTCTCTTGCTCCTTTCTAACTGGTTCGTCTTTCTCTTCACTCTCTTCTACTTAATCTTTTTTGCTCTTATGTAGTGTCATCAATCTGCATTCTCATCCTTCTCTTTGGTTGTTCTTTTCAACTGGTTCGTCTTTCTTCACTCTCTACTTAATCTTTACTCTTATGTAGTGTCATCACACCTGTATTCCCATCCTTCTCTTGCTCCTTTCTAACTGGTTCGTCTTTCTCTTCACTCTTCACTTAATCTTTTTTACTCTTATGTAGTGTCATCACACCTGTATTCCCATCCTTCTCTTGCTCCTTTCTAACTGGTTCGTCTTTCTCTTCACTCTCTTCTACTTAATCTTTTTTACTCTTATGTAGTGTCATCAACCTGTATTCCCATCCTTCTCTTGCTCCTTTCTAACCGGTTCGTCTTTCTCTTCACTCTCTTCTACTTAATCTTTACTCTTATGTAGTGTCATCACACCTGTATTCCCATCCTTCTCTTGCTCCTTTCAACTGGTTCGTCTTTCTCTTCACTCTCTTCTACTTAATCTTTTTTACTCTTATGTAGTGTCATCACACCTGTATTCCCATCCTTCTCTTGCTCCTTTCTAACTGGTTCGTCTTTCTCTTCACTCTCTTCTACTTAATCTTTTTTACTCTTATGTAGTGTCATCACACCTGTATTCCTATCCTTCTCTAGTTCTTCTCTAACTTGTTCGTCTTTCTCACTCTTTCTACTTAATCTTTTTACTCTTATGTAGTGTCATCACACCTGCATTCCCATCCTTCTCCTGCTCCTTTCTAACTGGTTCATCTTTCACTCTCTTCTACTTAATCTTTTTACTCTTATGTAGTGTCATCACACCTGTATTCCTATCCTTCTCTTGCCCTTTTCTAACTTGTTCGTCTTTCTCTTCACCCTCTTCTACTTAATCTATTTTACTCTTATGTAGTGTCATCACCCCTGTATCCCCATCCTTCTGTTGCTCCTTTCTAACTGGTTCGTCTTTCTCTTACTCTCTACTACTTAATCTTTTTTTTACTCTTATGTAGTGTCATCACACCTGTATTCCTATCCTTCTCTTGCTCCTTTCTAACTTGTTCGTCTTTCTCTTCACTCTCTTCTACTTAATCTTTTTTACTCTTATGTAGTGTCATCACACCTGTATTTCCATCCTTCTCTTGCTCCTCTCTTTGGACTGTCTTTCTCTTCCTCTCTTCTACTTAATCTTTTTTACTCTTATGTAGTGTCATCACACCTGTATTCCTATCCCTTCTCTTGCTCCTTTCTAACTTGTTCGTCTTTCTCTTCACTCTCTTCATAATCTTTTACTCTTATGTAGTGTCATCACACCTGTATTCCATCCTTCTCTTGCTCCTTTCTAACTGGTTCGTCTTTCTCTTCACTCTCTTCTACTTAATCTTTTTTACTCTTATGTAGTGTCATCACACCTGTATTCCCATCCTTCTCTTGCTCCTTTCTAACTGGTTCGTCTTTTCTCTTCACTCTCTTCTACTTAATCTTTTTTACTCTTATGTAGTGTCATCACACCTGTATTCCCATCCTTCTCTTGCTCCTTTCTAACTGGTTTTGTTCTTTCTCTTCACTCTCTTCTACTTAATCTTTTTTACTCTTATGTAGTGTCATCCTGTATTCCCATCCTTCTCTTGCTCCTTTCTAACTGGTTCGTCTTTCTCTTCCTCTCTTCTACTTAATCTTTTTTACTCTTATGTAGTGTCATCACACCTGTATTCCCATCCTTCTCTTGCTCCTTTCTAACTGGTTCGTCTTTCTCTTCACTCTCTTCTACTTAATCTTTTTACTCTTATGTAGTGTCATCACACCTGTATTCCCATCCTTCTCTTGCTCCTTTCTAACTGGTTCGTCTTTCTCTTCACTCTCTTCTACTTAATCTTTTTACTCTTATGTAGTGTCATCACACCTGTCCCCATCCTTCTCTGCTCCTTTCTAACTGGTTCGTCTTTCTCTTCCTCTCTTCTACTTAATCTTTTTTACTCTTATGTAGTGTCATCACACCTGTATTCCCATCTTCTCTTGCTCCTTTCTAACTGGTTCATCTTTCTCTTCACTCTCTTCTACTTAATCTTTTTTACTCTTATGTAGTGTCATCACACCTGTATTCCCATCCTTCTCTTGCTCCTTTCTAACTGGTTCGTCTTTCTCTTCCTCTCTTCTACTTAATCTTTTTTACTCTTATGTAGTGTCATCACACCCTGTATTCCCCCTCCTTCTCTTGCTCCTTTCTAACTGGTTCGTCTTTCTCTTCACTCTCTTCTACTTAATCTTTTTTACTCTTATGTAGTGTCATCACACCTGTATTCCTATCCTTCTCTTGCTCCTTTTCTAACTTGTTCGTCTTTCTCTTCCTCTCTTCTACTTAATCTTTTTACTCTTATGTAGTGTCATCACACCTGTATTCCCATCCTTCTCTTGCTCCTTTCTAACTGGTTGGTCTTTCTCACTCTCTTCTACTTAATCTTTTTTACTCTTATGTAGTGTCATCACACCTGTATTCCTATCCTTCTCTTGCTCCTTTCTAACTTGTTCGTCTTTCTCTTCACCCTCTTCTACTTAATCTATTTTACTCTTATGTAGTGTCATCACCCCTGTATCCCCATCCTTCTGTTGCTCCTTTCTAACTGGTTCGTCTTTCTCTTCACTCTCTTCTACTTAATCTTTTTTACTCTTATGTAGTGTCATCACAACTGTATTCCCATCCTTCTCTTGCTCCTTTCTAACTCGTTCGTCTTTCTCTTCACTCTCTTCTACTTAATCTTTTTTACTCTTATGTAGTGTCATCACACCTGTATTCCCATCCTTCTCTTGCTCCTTTCTAACTGGTTCGTCTTTCTCTTCACTCTCTTCTACTTAATCTTTTTTACTCTTATGTAGTGTCATCACACCTGTATTCCTATCCTTCTCTTGCTCCTTTCTAACTTGTTCGTCTTTCTCTTCACTCTCTTCTACTTAATCTTTTTTACTCTTATGTAGTGTCATCACACCTGTATTCCCATCCTTCTCTTGCTCCTCTCTAACTGGTTCGTCTTTCTCTTCACTCTCTTCTACTTAATCTTTTTTACTCTTATGTAGTGTCATCACACCTGTATTCCTATCCTTCTCTTGCTCCTTTCTAACTTGTTCGTCTTTCTCTTCACTCTCTTCTACTTAATCTTTTTTACTCTTATGTAGTGTCATCACACCTGTATTCCCATCCTTCTCTTGCTCCTTTCTAACTGGTTCGTCTTTCTCTTCACTCTCTTCTACTTAATCTTTTTTACTCTTATGTAGTGTCATCACACCTGTATTCCCATCCTTCTCTTGCTCCTTTCTAACTGGTTCGTCTTTCTCTTCACTCTCTTCTACTTAATCATTTTACTCTTATGTAGTGTCATCACACCTGTATTCCCATCCTTCTTTTGCTCCTTTCTAACTTGTTCGTCTTTCTCCTCACTCTCTTCTACTTAATCTTTTTTACTCTTATGTAGTGTCATCACACCTGTATTCCCATCCTTCTCTTGCTCCTTTCTAACTGATTCGTCCCTCTCTTCACTCTCTTTTATCTAATTTTTTACTCTTATGTAACCCCTTGAGCATCGGTAGCTCTACCACCTTGCTCGGGGTGATATAATTAAGAAAAGAATAAAACACTATAAAGGTACTTCTACTAATAGCCCCTCGTACCCACTTATAAATCCAACAAAGACTGAATTAAGTTAAATAAGCCAATAATTTTTTTACAATGTATAACTTACTACCGATCGCTACACAAGCTATTCAATGAAAAGACACAAATAAATGTATTTCTTGGTTCCAAGAAATAAAATTAAAAATAAGAGTACTTTTATAAAATATGAAATTGAACTTTTAGCCATCAATATCTGTAAAAGAATTAATGGAAGCTTTGAATTGCGCTAAACAGTTCATAGATATACCATCAGAACATATGAATATAATTCTACACTACCGAAGGCCTATACTATTCTACAATGATGAAGCATAGATTAAAAACACATTTGATGTACCACAGGGTTTGTTTGATAGAGTCGAAATTTCTGAATTAATAGGCCTGTATATTTGTTATGTGGAAACACATCTATTCTTCAGATAAGGGACTCTCCCTCCTATTAATAAGAGTTAACAGGAAGTTAACTCAAGAAGTTCTTGGGAAGTTCATAGGAGTTCTTAGAAGTTCATAGGAGTTCTTTAGAGTTCTATTGGCGTTCAGTAGAACTACTAGGCAGTTGATATTAGTCGGCAGTTAGCCGAATACTAAGGAGTCAGCTTTCAGTGGAAGATTGCCAAGGTCCTAACATTTTGGGTACGTTAAGTCGATTAGCAACCGACATAGCACGACATAGCACTTTTAGTGCGAAAACTAGTCCACAACAATATTCTAAATAAGATCAATGAAATAGTCTACATCAACAACCACGGATTATACAGAGATGGTGAATTGATGATATCGCCGGACAACAGAATAGAAAATGTAAGAATAAGGAAAATGCATTTCAAACTCTTCAAAAACTTCGATTCTGAAATGGAGGTTGAAATGAATAAAAAGGTCGTCCAATATTTAGATTTAAATTTTAATCTATAAACTCGCAGTGTAACCCCACATATGAAAGCAGATACAACTTGGCAGTGTATAAACACTAGATTTAACCATCCTGTTAGCATAATCAAACACATCCCTAAAAGAATAGAATAAAGAGTATCTACAAATTCCTCTCAGAATGAAAGAAAAAAAGATTATAAAAAGGCCTTAAATGAAAGTGGCCATAAAAGCAAATAAGAATACAAATCTCAATTAAACAGACGAATGAAAAATAAAAGTAGAAATCGAAACATTATTTGGTTCAATCCACATTTTAATTTAGAAGTAAAATCCTAAATAAAGCAAATATTTTTTAAATTAATTAAAAAGCAATTCCTTAAAAAAATCGGAATTACATAAAATATTCAATATAAATACAAATACTCCCGAGAAATTTTATTTTGTCGGGGATGTATCTGTTTAATTTAATGTAAGTTACATCTGTGTTTTATGTAGTGTATATATTTAAGTAACGTACTAAAATTTGCTTTTATCGGTGCATTTTGAAATAAGATCAGTTTGTTTATTTAGTAGTGTGTGCTGGTTTGGTAAGATAATTGCAGGTATTTTCTCCTTCAATCAGAGTTTATAGTTTTTAGGTCTAATTTTTTAAGGCTGATGCTGCTTTCATTCTGTTCCATGTTATTTTTCGTGTAATTTGGTTTTGTTTTAATTTCTCATATATATTTAGAAAGTGTTGCGCTGTTAGCGTATTTAATATTTTTAAAGAATTTTTCTGCGCGTATTTTCTCTGTTTCTGGGTCTTTCAGTCATCCTAATGTAATATTTTGTTTTCACTATCTGCTATTTTTACAGTGGCTTCGTAATTATATACGCAGCACCAGTCTAGTTTTGGGAGAGTATGGAGTCGACTACGATGGCTAATTCATGTCCGTTGCTGACATCTGCTCAGGTGCATTTGTGTTTCTTCTATATTTACCGCCTTGACCTGTGAATTATACTGCAAATATGCTGAGTGTGTCTTAGAATTTCTGCGAGAGAGCTTCCGGCATTTTGTGTTTAGCAGTTGAATAAGGCTGGTAAACGGAAACCTTCAAGTTATCACGACTACTGATGACTTCTGAACAGGGCAGGAACAGTGCGGTTTCGTCAAAAACACTGGAACAAGGAGCGCCATATTCATGATTAGGATGCTCCGAAAAGGCAATACAAATGAAGAATGTTTCATTGACTATGCGAAGACATTCGACAAGATACGACACAAAGAATTGATGGAGATGCTCGGCAGCCTCGACATTTTCAGCAAAGACATAAGAGTAATCAAGAATCTCTACTGGCAGCAAACGGCCTGCATACGGACAGATAACGATCTCAGTAGATTTACAAAGATAGAAAGAGGCGTAAGACAAGGATATGTCTTTTCACCGGATTTGTTCAACCTGTACAGCGAGAATATCTTGAGGACCCTAGATGACACGCCAGGATTTGTTGTTGGCGGACACAACTTGAACAACATAAGGTACACAGACGATACAGTGCTGATTGCGGACACGGAAAGGAAAATACAAGACCTCATACAGAAGGTAGCGGTGGAGAGTGACAAAAAAAGGACTGCAAATAAACTTTAAGAAAACTGAGTGCATGGTCATCAGCAAAAGTTACAACCCAAAATGCCATGTAAATGTGGAAGATACCAGAATCAAGCAAATACAAAAATTTAAATACTTACGAAGTGTCTTAACTGGAGATGGAAAGTGCGACACGGAAATCCGAAGGCGAATTGGCATGGCAAAAGACGCGTTCCAGAAGATGAGCAAAATACTAACACACAGGAAAATCTCACTGGAAACAAAGAAAAGAGTGCTGGACTGCTACGTGATGTCAGTTCTTCAATACGGCAGTGAATGCTGGACAATATCATCGAAAATGAGAACAAAACTGGAAGAAGCGGAAATGTGGTTCTACAGAAGGATGCTACATTGACTGAGCATGCAAGAAACGATAAAGTGTTGTAAAGAATGGCAACAAAGAAGAAATTGATACTGAGCATCAGGAAGAGACAACTGAAGTTCCTGGTACACGCAACGAGGAAGGAGAGCATGGAGAACCTGATACTGACTGGCCAGATAGAAGGAAAGACAGACAGAGGAAGGTAGTGGATAACATATTTGCAGGGCCTGATCAGGTGGTTGACGGAACGGGGTTGACAGGAGTAACGGGAGCGAACATACTAGGAGCCACAAGGGATAGGGAGACGTGGAGAACCATGATCGCCTACGTCCTGAAGGGATAGGGCACATAGAAGAAGAAGAAGAAGAAGAAGAAGAAGAATACATTATCTTGAACGGCAGAGGAAATTGACAGGTACATCCAGCCGTAGGTAGGGGCAACAAAGGACAAGGATGGTTGATAGATATATCCGGGCGTAGATGTTACCAAAAAATTGCAATAATAATAATAAAAAACACAACCGTCAGACAGATTGAAAACAAATGGATCGCTGGAGGTGATTCACAGATACACCCGGTCGTAGAAAACGTCAACAAAGCTACAACACGAAAATGCATTGTTTTAAGACTATATAAAGACTACAATTTTTGGCTGAAGGAACAGAACATTTCCGCTGGATTCCGACTCCCGATGGCCCCTTCGTGTGCGCGACTCTCTCCAACTTCTCTACTGCTCCACAATGATCACCGACGCAGAATAAAAATATAAGATTATATTTATATATATTATATGCGTTCACTGTTTTTTGTCAAGATTTAGCGGCAGTATATAACAATATTTTTCAGCTACTTCTCAGCATAATCTAATATCAAGATCATCTTTCCAGACCCGTGATATCTAGAAATCAATTGCTTCAGAAGTCGACCATAACGATGTTTATTCGTCCTGTTGTCATCGATCTTAGAAAGTTATTCTTTACGCGACATCTGACAAGCACCCTACTGTTCAACTCAAGACTTATGAGTGAAATTAGGTAGTCGGAACCGTTCAAAAGGTGTCGGAACTAGCACGAAATCACAAGTCATCGTGACCTACTGGCCTCGACAAAAAAACTGGTTATTCTTCACTTCCCGAAACTTTAAGTAACATATGATCAGAAAGTTGCAGTATAGATTTTTTTTTTAATCATATCACCCCAAGCAAGGCAAAAACGCCACTGATGCGCAGGGGGCTATGTAAGAGTGAAAAGACTGGCAAAGAGAAAAACCAGAAACCACATTCTAAACAGGAAACAAGGGATGAGCCTCTTCACCTGTTCAATAGACGTGGGTGGAGTATGAACCGGGCGATAGTTTATTTTATCTACTCCAATTGAAAAAAAATAAAAATAAAAATAAAAAAAAAACAGTGAAAAGATTGGAAGAGAGAAAAACCGGAAACCACAACCTAAACAGGAAACAAGGGATGAGCCTCTTCACCTGTTCAATAGACGTGGGTGGAGTCTGAACCGGGCGATAACAGGTGTATTTCCTGTGGGTGTTGAGTAGGCGTTTATAATAGCTATTGGCTTACTTTCCTGGTAGACGAGTGTGCGAGAAAAAACTAGGAGAAGCCGGCCATTGCAAAAACACATAAACATATAGAGCCACTGATAATCTACAAGAACGTATGAGAAAAGTTCTGGTTGATGACACGATCGACCTTTATAATCGAAAACATCTTGCTGTTAGAGAAGCACTCTATATAAAACATCAGGTACCTGGTGTTAATCTCACTTTGTTTAACAACGGTAATGATATGCTAAAAAGCTTTTTAAAATATAATGACGCCGACTCGAATTCCAGACACGTCTCTTTCTCGGGGCTCTACATAAACGCTATTGCTGTATAGGCAACACACAATTACATCTTCAAAGGGACTACCATAAAAGGAATTAACAGCATTTTACAAAAATTACTTCAAAAAGGCTAAAGGCGAAGGCATAAGCATTTAAGAAAATAGGGATACTTTTTAAATTTCTGTACACTGAGAAATGTAAGAATATTCAATAAAATATGTTTGAAAGAAAGTATATATATATATATATATATATATATATATATATATATATATATTATCATTATATATTTACATATACACACGCATATATATATATATATATATATCTTGAAGAAAGAAACAAGTGATAAATAAGTGAGAAAAATATTTTTTAAATTGGTGTGAAATAGGTTTGGTATCGATTTTAAGTAAACAACGTGTTTTTAATTCAAAAGATGACTCAGTGTAAACTGATAAATAATGAGACTACAAGAATTCTTAGAAATCTGAGGAAGTATTTCAATATATATATATATATATATATATATATATGTAAATAATTCATGTTAAATTTAGAAATGCAAAAGCAAAAAATCACTGCATATATTTAAACAAATATATTTTCAAGTAGCAAATAAAGAATGCAAGTGACAGAAGGTTTAAGATTGAATCTTATAAGAGAAAAGCAAAGACAGAAAAGCTTAAAAACGAACTGAAGTAAAACGAATAAAAAAACAGGAATGAGAGAAAGAAGTGAAAAGAAAATTGTAGGCCGCGGAAGAACTCAAGCATTAAAAAGACGGAAACAAATCGACTTGTGAGAAAAGATGAAGAAAAATATCTGAAATAGATAAGGAAAATGTAGAAAACAGCAAGAAAGGAGAGTGCATTATAAGGGCAAGTAAATAAATAATGATTTGGAATGAATAAAAAAATGAACTCAAAAATAATTTAACGGAAAACGAAACCCTTCTGATGTGTAGGTGGTCTATTTATCTTCGTTTGCTATGTTTTTTTCAAAGGGAAAGCTTTAAGTTACTGTTTTAATGTTTATTAAGCAGAACACATACAAAAAACGTACTTGGATACTCTGGGCCAGAAGGCTTACATTGGCTCTTGAAATTTACGAAGTACATGAACATTGTATTAATTATGTAACCCTTATGTCCTCATTGATGCTGCTCTTATAAAGGAATCAATGCCTTTCTTCAAGCGTAGAAAGAGAAATGCAAAATATTAATATGTACTCTTTGTAATATCTGGTTGCAGTTAAGAATAAAATTTATTTATATTTTTTCGTGCGTTTACGATGGTAAACTTGACAGCCTATATATTTTCTTTTGAAATTGGAGGATTTATATATATATATATATATATATATATATATATATATATATATATATATATATATATATATATATATATTTCATTATATATGATACTTAGTATCATTTGGTGATATGTTAGTATCATTTGGTGATATTTTAGTATCATTTATCATTAAATCACTTCAATTATATATTTATATATATTTCATTATATATGATATTTAGTATCATTTGGTGATATTTTAGTATCATTTGGGTGTTGAGTAGGCGTTTATAATAGCTATTGGCTTACTTTCCTGGAAGACAAGTGTGCGAGAAAAAAATAGGAGAAGCCGGCCATTGCAAAAACACATAAACATATACAGCCACTGATAATCTACAAGAACGTATGAGAAAAGTTCTGGTTGATGACACGATCGACCTTTATAATCGAAAACATCTTGCTGTTAGAGAAGCACTCTGTATAAAACATCTGGTACCTGGTGTTAATTTTAGTATCATTTATCATTAAATCACTTCAATTATATATTTATATATATTTCATTATATATATATATTTTTTTTTTTTCATTATATTTTCTTTTGAAATTGGAGTATTAATGTAAAAATAATTTTACAAAAAACGAATGTGTAGGTGGTTCATTTCTTTTCCTTTCCTTTTTTCTTTGTAATTGTTTTAATGTTTACTCTAAGTAAGCAGATAGCGTACAAATGCACTTCAGTACTCTGGCCCAAGAGGCTGATATTGTCTAATAAAATTTACGAATTTCCAGAGCCAATTCCAGAATATGCGGAATTCATTTTTTTTATTTCTTGAAAAACAATATATTCTCTAAATCTGTTAAGTTCATGGGTGTGTCCATGCTCACCATATTCATAAATGTTTTTTCAGATTAAGTAATTTTTAATCAGTCAGTTAGTTAAGTGCCATACGTGATACACGCTTGGGCGATCATGTTTCGAAAGAGAAATGACTGACTGGGCAGAATATTATCCCGCAGTAGGTTGCCATTGCTTTCTGCGGTAAACTGGTTGCCGACCAAGGCTATATAACCCAATCTGTCCTGTTATTTAACCCATAACTGGAAGGAAGAGACAGATGAATACCTTTCCCAAGGGTATTTGCGCGTAAGTGAATGCAATGAATTCAGCTGAAATTTGAACTCGGCTCCCTGATTTCTCGTTCTGAACCGATATCCAATGCACCACAACGCACATCCATTTTTAGTAGTGTGCAGAAATATATTTTTTAAAATAATAATATCGTCCCAAAGCAAGGCATTTTACTGACACTGTTTTGCAGGGAGCTACATAAGAGTAAAGGTTTGCGAAAGAGTAACAGGTTATAGGGGATGTCAGGAAGTGGGTAAGAGATAGATGAGAATACTGATGAGAAGGGAATGGACAGAGAAAGAAGCCTGAGAGAGAGGATGCAGGTTAGTGAGATAGGAGATGACTATTGTCTTTACAATTAAATTCTTGGAGATTGTAGCTGTCGGGGAAGCAAGTAAATGAAAGGGAATTACACAGGAGGGAAGTGCGAGAAAAGAAGCTGATGGAGTAGAATTTTCGTTTACATTCTATTGGTTTCACAGTAAAAGGGTAAGACTTAGTCGCTAATCTTGTGGCTCGGGTAAATTCATATATAGGGGGCACCAGTGAGCTAAGTTTATCGGAGCAGAAGCAGTGAAAGTATTTGTAGAAGAGACACAGGGAAACCACATTGCGCAGGTGAGAAAGTGACTGCATCTGAGCTGCCAATTTGAGATCGATCACATTACAGATTCTTTGTTGGATTTGAATCTATTTTCGTGGTGTATGATGAAATTTGTTTGGCTTTGAAAATTATTCCCTATTTTCTGTGATTGCAACACATTTTTATCACATCTAAACACTATTGTCTCGACTGTCGATTAGTTGTCCTACGGCCATTGTCTGCGATGGGCATTACTCCAAGGATGCGTAATAAAATTGTAACGCTGCACAAACAAATCGGCAAGTCATACAGAGAGATCTTGGATATTGTTCGTATCAGCCTTTCAAATGTTAGTCGTGTCATCAAGGCAAAGAAATAAACTGGATCCAAAACGTCAAAGAAAATGTGGTTGGAAGAGAAAATCTGCGCCAAGAGACGACGTATACATGATCAAGGAAAGTGTGAAAGATCCTAGTGCTCGATAGTGGAGATAGAGCGTTGATAAGCACAAAGAGTTTGTCACGGTATCTGTTAAGGTTCATGTCGACTTCGACCTTTCGAAAGAACACCGTTATCGTCACTGCTTGGGCTCCGTAAAGTTATCTTGTCATAAAAACAATGCTCTACTACTGTGGCTGAAATATATATTATGTCCCTAGCAGCCCTAATCAGTTAAGAATTCAGGACATGGCGCGTCTTCGTGGTACAATTGTTGAAATGTTTAATAGTGAATTCGAACCTCGCTGCTTGTTTCATTCTTAAAGGTTTATCAGTCAGTTACTTAAGTGCCAAACGTGGGCGGTCATTTTACGATAGAAACATGACTGGGCAGAATATCTCTCAGCAGTAGGTTGCCATTTCTTTCTGTGGTAGACTGGTTGCCAACCAAGGCAATAGAAACCCAATTTGTCCTGTTATTTAACCTATAGGTGGAAAGAAAAGATGGATTAATACCTTTTGCAATGGTATTTGCGCGTAAGTGAATGCAACAAATTCAACTAGAATTCGAACTCGTCTCTATTGTACCCAAAACTAAATAACTAGTTTACTGCTTTCTTTGTAGGACACTCAGGTAAGATCACGCTAATACAGCGGATGATTATTTTAACTTCTTAATAAACTCGTTAGAAAACTGCCTGCATACATTCTTTATCAAAAGCTTAATAGGTCTTTCTGGAATCGGCTCAAAGCTTATCAAACCTGGAGATAATCGCCAAATTCTATTGGTACTAGAATTTGGGCAGAACATTTAAAACCTTTGAAACGATAAGTTTTAAATGTACACTTCTATCTTGCTTAGCTACATGGCTGCAAAAATTGGACAGATTTTCGTATCCTGCGGGTTGGAAAGAGTCTTGTCTGGCACCATCAAAAAAATTTCCCTAAGCCTCATACATCATGAACAATAATTGATGCTCTGGAATTTGGTTAAAATCATTAACAATTTCTGCTTAAATGGTTTACAGGGTGAAAGGCTGACAGGAAATGAAAGCCAATGTACTGAGTTTGAATTGAGTTATTGCCAATGATATTTTAAAATATAACTGTTATGCTCTGTTATTTAGGCAGAATCATCTCGTTCTTAGACAATATTACAAAGGCATACTGGCTTATTTATATCTGGTTCAAATACGAATGCCATTCAATGGTTCGATTAATTTGATAATAAAAACCAAAACAATTTTACCGTCTACTTCGATGTAATCATTGGCTGTTTTCAATTAACAAACAAAAAATGCAGGCAGCAAAATCCCGTCGGATATTCAGTTTATAATTAATGTTTGAATTCTTCCTGCAAACTAAAGAACCTGTCAAGGTTCTAATTCAGTTACATATGAAGCAGTTTTGCACAACGCCAGATTTTCTGAAGAAAATAATCTTATTTTTTTATAATTTCAAACAAAGCAATAAAGCCACTGAGATGCATGAGGTTACTGAGTGCAAGAGAATATGACAAGAAGAAAAACATTTATTGATTCACTGTAATATTCCAAATTCATGTCAGCAGAAAATGTTAATCAAAATTGGCGATCTAATAGAGGACGTAATAAAAGTCTCGAAGTATGGAAGATCATTTTTTTTATAAAAAATAATTTTTCAACATGTTTTCCAAAGATTTGCTTCTGTATTAGTCGTTTGGCACGCTTTATTGAATTATTCTAAGTGGAGTATTTCAAAGTGTTAAAATTTAATTGAAAAGAAAAATCGAACAGTTAACGATTTTCGTTGTTGTAGTCAAACAATTTTTTCATGATTATTATATTAACGCCTCTGATATTGACTCCGTCCCAACGGAATACGCTGTCGAAGTAAAACGATTCATTGGTGAGGTGTTAAAAGTTGAATATTATTAGGGAATTCAGGGTTCAGTAGGTCATTTGAAAAAGCATAAATCATATTTTGAAAATTTTATTGCAATACATAATTCTCTCGCAAAAACTAAAATTTATTTTAAAGAATATTCACATCTACGGTTCTATGAAAAAATTATCAATATTTATTCTCACTGGTAAAATTTTCTTTTCAAAAACAAATACATATCACGGCCATTTTGTCGCCCATATTTTGGGTTGATATTACACCGATCCCTACATTTGGGTGACAAAATAAGCGCGTACGATAAGCAATATCTTTTTACAAATTGGAACAGAGAAATTTTAATTAAATTTAACATTTAACTAACATTTAGTTTCCGGTCAACTATGAATAAGAAACTTTACTGTCTACTCAAAAACGTGTTACCCTAGCAACAGTCTATATACATTTTGAAGAGATCTCGTATAAAATGGGAAGTACTAAATTGGACAGCAACACAATGATTTATGAATCGGCCGTTTTGACCACACTGTTGTATATCTCAGAATGGTGACCCCATTTAGGGCCGATATTGATCAGCTTGATGTCTTCCACAAACGTTGTTTCCGTGAGATCAGTAGCTATGCCTTTGCCAATAGGGTGTCTGTTACGTTGAGTAACAGAATTATGTGAAATAATACAAAACAACGTAATAGTAATAAAGTAGGTGTATTGACAGGTAAAGAAGTATTTACAAGAGGGGAGGATTAGTAGAATACAGAACAAGGTAATTGGTATACAGTTTCGTCGTAGAGACGTGAGAGACTGACTCGTAGAACACTTCCGGTATAATACCGGAAATACCCGACTGACTCGCTCACTCGACTTCCTTCCTCGAGGTATAATCACTACTATTTTATATAGTGATTAGAATAGTCCATTTCTGTGGAAAGGTGGAGAGCGCCTCAACAGTGTCCAATGCCGATCTTCTGGCAAAATACTACATTGGTAGAATTGAGACCATCCTTATGCAGTTGCAACTTTGCAGAGATTCCATACTCTGAATATTTTAACATGTCTTCTATTTGGTGGCAAATTTTGGTTAACGATTTCCACTGACATGAGGTGGAAAGATTACATTGAATCAGTTGCTAGGTTTAATGCTAGTAAAGTTGGTTCACCGTTTTGTATTAGATATATTTGGTCATGTTGCTAGGATGAATGAATACAGAATGCCTAAGGTCCTGAGGTATAGCCAGCTTGACTCTTGACAAGTTAATGTTGGACAGGCGTGGCTCAGGTATAAAGACACACTAAAGCGTAACCTCTCAAATGTCAAAGTGCCTGTCACTAACTTCGAACGGATTTGCGACTGATGTTTCTCATATCCAGTGGGGAGATTCTATTCAGAGGTGAATTTCTTCAATGTAAATCATTTATCGTATTTCTCTACGACCATTTTTCTTTGCTCAGTTGAACGTTCTGCTATTTTGTTTATCTTTAACTTGTCAGAAATTTTTGTTTCAGGTAGTTTGGACTTTAATTCCATTTTTTTTCCTTTATCACCCGAATGAAAACCCCTCTATGCTAGTTGGTCATTCCTTTAGTTAAGGTAATGGTGTAGTAAAATATCTGATTCCCCAGCCCAGTCTGATTATTGGCCTTTGCTAAAAGTAAAATGTTTATTCCTTCCCACCCCTAAAAAATCGTCACTTTTTCTCATATCCAGTGGGGAGATTCTATTCAGAGTTGAATTTCTTCAATGTAAGTCATTTGTCGTATTTCTCTACGACCATTTTTCTTTACTCAATTGAACGTTCTACTATTTAGTTTATCTTTAACTTGTCAGAAATTTTTGTTTCAGGTAGTTTGGACTTTAAATTGATACTTTTACTTTACTTTTTATTTTTTACTTTTTACTTTTCTTTCATTTGAAGTAGGTAGACCCTTCTATCGCCCGATTCACACTCCATCCACATCCATTGAATAGGTGTAAAGGCTCATCCCTTGTCCCTTGTCCAGGAAGTGGTCACCGGCTCTCTTTTTCTCCTCAGACCTCAGTAATAGTGCTTCTGCGATTTTCTTGCGATGTGCGTGCTCGGTGGCAACGTCTCTTTATTGTGAGGATACTGGGATGACAGTTTTCTGGTTGCTGCTTCCGACTGGTAGTTAGTAGCCCCACCTCTTGCGTAGCATCACGAGCCGCCGCTCTGATCAACAGTTGCATAATATCGGGGTTCTTGCACTGCCATGTCTGCTCCGATGAACTTAGCTCACTGGTATCTCCTTATATATGAATTTACTCGAGCCACAAGATTAGCAACTAGGTTCCACACTTTTACTGTGAAACCAATAAATTGTAAATGAAAATTCTACTCCATCAGCTTCTTTTCTCGCACTTCTAGCTTGTGGAATTCCCTTCCGTATTCCTGCTTTCACGACAGCTATAATCTTTTTAAATAATAAAGTCAATAGTCATCTCCTAGCTCACTAACTTACATCCTCTCTCTCATGCTTTTTTCACCCCACTCTCATCAGTATTCTCTTCCTTCACATACTCTCTTCGTGACACCCCTTGCAACCTCTCATTCCTTCTCATAACATTCCTCTGATGTAACCCCTGCACAACAGTGGCAGTAATATGCCTTGCTTGGGGCGACACGATTATAAAAAAATATATTTATAACTGGAGATATTGGCGCGTGAGTTGTATCAGATATTCTGTAACCAGTTATATTGACAACAGCAAAGTGTCAGCAAATGTTCTGATTGTTACGTGTCAAGATCTTAACACTAAAAAACATTTTTCTTTCAAATTGGTTAAAGGGAAAAGTCTACTATGCCAAACAAAAATATTGAAAGTTTTGCTCTCCATACTACAATAGTATCTAGGAAAATCACTATTTACATTATTAGGACTATTGTCCTCATCTTTGTTGCCATTTGTACGACGTTTTGGCCGTCATACTCCGGCCTTCTTTAAGTGCTACGGATTTCAAAGCGAACCATTTATTACGATCACTGGGGTATATCATTTTCATTTCTTGTGCGAATCCTCTTTGGTAGTTAGGAGTTATGTCCCTCTACCCGATTCTAAATTACATGTAGCACCTGAAGGCTAGAGAGTACAACGGCAGAAACGTCGTACAAATGGCAACAAAGATTAGGACAATAGTCCAAATAATGTAAATACTGTAAATACTATCTCATCTCAGAAATATAGACAAATAGAATGATCTATTATTGAACGTCGTACAAATGGCAACAAAGATGAGGACAATAGTCCAAATAATGTAAATAGTGTAAATACTATCTCATCTCAGAAATATAGACAAATAGAATGATCTATTATTAAGCGTCGTACAAATGGCAACAAAGATGAGGACAATAGTCCAAATAATGTAAATAGTGTAAATACTATCTCATCTCAGAAATATAGACAAATAGAATGATCTATTATTAACCGTTGTACAAATGGCAACAAAGATGAGGACAATAGTCCAAATAATATAAATACTGTAAATACTACCTCATCTCAGAAATATAGACAAATAGAATGATCTATTATTAAACGTCGTACAAATGGCAACAAAGATGAGGACAATAGTCCAAATAATGTAAATAGTGCAATACTACCTCATCTCAGAAATATAGACAAATAGAATGATCTATTATTAAACGTCGTATAAATGGCAACAAAGATGAGGACAATAGTCCAAATAATGTAAATACTGTAAATACTATCTCATCTCAGAAATATAGACAAATAGAATGATCTATTATTAAACGTCGTACAAATGGCAACAAAGATGAGGACAATAGTCCAAATAATATAAATACTGTAAATACTACCTCATCTCAGAAATATAGACAAATAGAATGATCTATTATTAAGCGTCGTAAAAATTGCAACAAAGATGAGGACAATAGTCCAAATAATGTAAATAGTGTAAATACTATCTCATCTCAGAAATATAGACAAATAGAATGATCTATTATTAAGCGTCGTACAAATGGCAACAAAGATGAGGACAATAGTCCAAATAATGTAAATAGTGTAAATACTATCTCATCTCAGAAATATAGACAAATAGAATGATCTATTATTAAACGTCGTACAAATGGCAACAAAGATGAGGTCACTAGTCCAAATAATGTAAATAGTGTAAATACTATCTCATCTCAGAAATATAGACAAATACTGGGGAAATCAGTTGGCACAATTCCTGCGATGCTCGGGAAGCTGGGATGAAAATCTGCTGCCCTTCCAGAATTTTGAATAAAACCTTTCATACCTGTTCCTTGTAAAAATTATAGCTATTAAATTATAAGTATTTTAAAATGCAAAGTCATTTTGCAACGTATTTTCTTTTTAAGCGTTGATATTTTTAGAGCCATGTGAGACTTGCGTATTCATAGGACTTAAAGCTTTCATCATAGACAATTTTAGACAAGAAATGGGAATTTAGTCAATTTACAAGTTAGTTTTGTTGCTGATTCTGGTATACCTCATACAATTATTCTTTACTGAAGAGTATATAGAGAATAGCTCGGGTTATCGTAATGTCGTATCAGCACCAAATTTTACTGCTATTTAAAAAAATATATTTCAACCAAGAAGAGTATTCTTGGTCCCTTCTTAAGACCCTGATTTAATTATGTGACAATTATCCAGAATTTTCCTTTACGATTAAAAATATAAAAGTTTCATCCATTTATCTATTTATTGTGGGGACCTACATACAAATGGACTTTTCCACACCATTATAATATGGCTACCAACTCTGCTACTATTGACACTGTCAGCTCTCTGTCTTCGGGTGGAGAGCGCTCTTTGCCGGAAGACAGAGGGCACTAACCCAATCGTGGTTCCGCCGAAGTGTAGAATCACGACTGGGGAAAGATAGATAAATATTTTTGGCCGGAAGACCCACATTAAAAAGACCTTGTGTCACATTTTGCCTTAAGTGACTAAATACTGTCACTGAGTAGTAGACACAGAGTGAGTGAATGAGTGAGTCAGGACGCTGCGAGGGAAAGTACTCTCCAGTCCACATTGAAATTTGTACTACGTTTTCCGAGAATATACTATTCAACCTTATATCCGAGTCCGTGTTATCTTTCTACGGCTCTTCTGTCATAGCACCATTCTAATGCTGTAAATTCTTAAATATTTAAAATTTATTTTAAAAACTCTGAGCTAAACTAACACGTAATTTTGTTGTTAGATTAAAGCCATTAACATTTGTCACATTTTCGTTTACTCAGAAGATCTTAAAAAAGGTCAATTAGCTTAGTTTCCTCTCCAGGTTCCCAATTTTTTTAAACAAGAAGTTTCGAAGAGAAGAAGAAAATTATTATTAGAAAAGAGAAACCAAATGTTGAATTAAAAATTAAAATCTAAGTGGGCAAAATGTCTTAGTTATTTTTATTCCAAGTATAATAAACACTACGTGTGGATGACGGGATATCCACTTCTAATAGTGGTTATTTAACATGTTTTGGGTTTTTTTTTTCAACCTAAGAACACATGGGTGACTATCGGCTACTGCCACTTAATTTGATTACAGCTTTGACAAATTACAGAAAATATCAGAAGCATCTGAATTTCGTAATTGCTACGAAAAGTTTTGGCCGACAATAAAATGATACATCGATTGATTAAAGGAAATAATTTCGATTGAGTTTTATAATAGATAAATCAATAAAAATCGTGATATATTGAGATGGTTAATTTATTCATTTTGAAACGTTGGAGTGTCAAGTATTTTCATTTTGAGGACTTGATGGGACAGAAATAAAAACATAAGGGCAACTGTAGCGGAATATGATGATTGTTTGTTATAGAATTTAGATTTGGTGAAAAAACCAACTGCGATTTTTCTAGACTTTCAAGTTGTTTTCATAACGAGATTGTTAGTTGCTGATACGATTGAAAATGAAATTAAGGCCAGAATCGAAAAAAACATCATTTGTTACTGTTATAATTGTTGTGACTACTGATCTACAAATGTGATCCCAATTGTCAAAGATATTGTAATTTCTTGATAAGAAAGAAAAACCTCAAAAAAGGTTTTTGGGAAATGTTATTAAAGAGATAAGATTTACATCACTTACTTTAACACCGGCAAATATAAAAAATATTCGTGAAAATATTCGTAGAAAAGACAGAGGGAAGCCACCTCCCGCCGGCGAGAAAGTCACTGAAATCGAGCTACTAAATCGAGATCAATTACATTGCAGCTCCTTCTTTTGGTGAATCCGGCCAGATATGGCAACAATATTGAATGCATTGACGAATGGTAGATCATTAAATATGCAAAATAGGTTTTAACGAGAAAAACTTCCTGGCCTGACACGAATTTACTCGATCTGAACTAGGTTCCACTCTTTTACTGTCAAAACAGTCAAATGTAATAACCACTGCTATTCTAGTAGTTTCTTTTTTCGCACTTCCCGCCTATAGAACTCCCTTTCGTATACGTCAGTCGGTTAAGTGCCATACGTGATACACGCTTTGGGCAATCATGTCTCTTTCAATACATGACTGACTGGGTAGAAGATTGTCCAGCAGTAGGTTGCCATTACCTTCTGCGGTAGATTGGTTGCCGACCAATGCTATAGAACCCAATCTGTTCTATTATTTAACCCATAACTGGAGGGAAGAGAGGGATTAATACCTTTCCCAAGGGTATTTGTGTGTAAGTTAATGCAAGGAATTGAACTGGAATTCGAACTCAGCACCCGACTTGTTGTTCCGAGTCGGTATCCACTGCACCAGAACGTACTTTGCTGATATCTACGATATCCAAAAAAATAAGTTTCTCAGACAGACAGTACGGCTTCCGCTTTGCCAGGTCTACTGCCGATATGCTAACGACCATCACTGAATACATACAACAGACACTTGATGTCCAGCGAAGCTTCAGCTGTTGCTCTGGATATCTCCAAAGCATTTAATAGAGTTTGTCACGCCGGCCGTCTGCACAAGCTACGGCCTTATGATATCACTGGACGATTGCTTGATTTGATACAATCTTTTCTATCAAATCACATAATGAATGTTGTCTTGAATGGGCATGCCTCAACATCCTTCCACACGAACGCTGGTGTCCCACAGGGCTCTATTCTAGGCTTGACGCTCTTTCTGATCTTCCTAAATGATCTCCCTGACATGATCAAATTCAAAGTAGGCATCTACGCTGATAACACCACCATTTACTCCCTCATTAGTAAGAAATCTGGCGAGGGGACAAACATGACCTCGCTGCTAATCGTGAGAAAGACCTCCACTCTGTGAAAGACTGGGGTAAGAAATGGTTTGTAAATTTCAATGCTTCGATAACGAAGCTGCTATCTGTCAACCGTCACAAGCAGTCTCCTGCCCCTCAACAGCATGGACCAAGGGAGTCTCCTGAAAACAGTAAACTGTGCCTCCTCGTTCTCAATCTCTCTTCCAACCTCAAGTGGAACCATTACATTGAATCAATAGCAAAATCAACTGCTAGCACGTTTGGGTCGCTTTGTCGGGCCAGGCAGTTTTTGTCAGTACTACTGAAAATCTTGGATACTAACAGTAGAGTTACAGAAAGAATAGAATATTAGAAATGAAATTCTATGGGTGTCCTACCGATAGACCAAAAATTACTCAGATGAAGACACTATTAAACCAGCGGCTCATTATAAAACATTATAACTATTGTCAATGATAAAACATAGAAATGATATGTACACGTTACAAGAGGAAATAGTATTTTCATTGCCGTCCGAAAGCTACTAGTTTAATAAAAAAAAAAAAGATTAGAAAAGATAGAAGAAAACAAGCTAACAACTTTACTGGGTGAACTAGAAAATTATTCACAGAGACTAAGACATTTACACGGCACCGTGATATATGGAAAAAGTTTGTTAATGGGTCAGCTGCGCAGCGATCTTATGTCCAAACCAAATATTGTCAAATCGACATCCGGAGACGTGTCCTTAGTAAGCCTGTCACGGTTTTTTTCTTTACTTCATATCAACAAAGAAAAATGTCGACTGGATATCTTTTACTATGAAAGACTTCGATTATGTCCCGTTGATCAATATATTACAAGGTTAGTTTAAATAGTCTTAGGAGCATAGCGTCAGATAAGAGACGAACTAAGAATGTTTGTAAACAAAGCATTGCACATTAATATTCACTATTAATATTTATTATTCTAACTTTAACGATAAAACACAATATTTTAGAATAGCAGTGATAATCTAAATCACTTCAGTATATACATCTGCCATCACTGCTCCACAATTCTTCTTCTTCTATGTGCCCTGTCCTTTCAGGACGTAGGCGATCAAGGTTCTCCAAGTCTTCCTATCCCTTATGGCTCCTCGTGTGTTTGTTCCCGTTACTCCTGTCAACCCCGTTCCGTCAACCACCTGATTAGGTGCTTCAAATATGTTATCCGCAGCCTTCCTCTGTCTCTCTTTCTATCTGGCCAGTCAGTATCAGGTTCTCCAGGCCCTCCTTCCTCGTTGCGTGTACCAGGAACTTCAGTTGTCTCTTCCTGATGCTCAGTATCAATTTCCTTTTTGTTGCCATTCTTTCCAACACCTCATCGTTGTTTGCATGCGCAGTACATGATATCCGCAGCATCCTTCTGTAGAACCACATTTCCGCTGCTTCCAGTTTTGTCCTCATTTTCGATGATATTGTCCAGTATTCGCTGCCGTATTGAAGAATTGACATCGCGTAGCAGTCCAGCACTCTTTTCTTTGTTTCCAGTGAGATTTTCCTGTGTGTTAGTATTTTGCTCAGTTTCTGGAACGCCTCCTTTGCCATGCCAATTCGCCTTTGGATCTCCGTGTCGCACTTTACAATATAGCTCACTGATGCTCCCTCCACAAGAATTTACTCGAGCAACCAGACTGGCAACAAGGTACCACCCTTTTAGAGTTAAATCAAACAAATGCAGCCGCCAATTTTACTCCAGCAGCGTCCTTTCCCGCACTTTCTGCTTGTGGAACTCCCTTCCATATACTTGCTTCCCTGACGGCCGCAATCTCTAAGAATTTAAATGCACTGTCGATTTGCATATAATTATCCACATGACTCTAGTTCTTTCTTCGTCCTTTCCCCACCACCCCGTCCATCATGTTCTTTTTCCTCTCTCACTCTACCCTCGCAACTGTCTTCACATATATATTCGAACCCTTTTTTTTGTCCTTTCTCCGATACCCCCCTGTAACCGGTTCGTCTTTCACTTCTCTCTCCTCCTGCCGAAACTTTCACTCTTCTTTTATGTAGCCCCCTGCGCACCAGTGACAGAACCGCCTTGTCTGGAGGTGAAACAATTAAAAAAATTGTTTGGACACTTAAGGAAGGGTCGAATTCAATTCCCTACAAAAAGTGCAGGGGACGAGCTTTTGATTCCTTGCTTATTCTATATTCTAGTTCTCAACTGCGCCCTCTGGTCAAGAAGTTTAAAAACAAAAGTGAAATAAAAATCGATATTTCAACATAAATACTTGCTCTTTTGATAGAAGGATTTTTCTTTCAAAATTTTTCTTGTTTTTTATTTGTTTAATTTGATTTGATGCTTTAGAAATAAAAAAATATATAAGTCGAGAGACGTAGGAAAAGTAACACTTAAGTAATACATTTCCTACTGTGGTCTGTCGCCATTTTGTAAGTGTCTTTAAGTGCTTTATTCGTAGTTCCGTACTGTTTTGTTGTTGTCATTGTTGTTTTATCTCACTTTGTTTCCTTTTAACGTTCTGCCTGTCGTCTGATTTTTGATTGAGTCAAAATTGATGACACCTGCCTCTTGTCATGCAATTTTCTCCACGGACTTTTTTTTCCCCGTGGTTTTGTTCTCGTTTTGGCGGAAACACGAACTGGCGGCGATGCAGTCACATTGTGTGGGTGCTAAATAGTGGCACGTAGTACGAGAGGAAAGTAATCTCTTTTTATTTTCATTCTTTCGTTTAAAAAACACGAACACATAAAACGAAAGAGAATGAAAGAAAGTATCAAACGACATGAAAGTAGCGACCATGGGGCGGCTTCAGTATACAACCTCGTAGGTCACCACCCTATACATATAACTCTATAAAGTTGTTTCTGTATGCATATATATATAATCGAGAGAGAGAGAGAGAGAAAAAGAGAGAGAGAGAGAGAGTGAGAGAGAAAGAATGGGAGAGAAAGTGAGAGAGTAAGAGAGAGAGTAAGAGAGAGAAGGAGTGAGACAGTAACAGATAGATAGATAGATAGATAGATAGATAGATAGATAGATAGGGATGTAAATACGTATATATATATACAAAGACAGGAAATCTAAGCAAGGGCCAGGTTGTTGGCTCTTGCTTAGATTTTCTGTCTTTGTTGCTCTACTTTCGTATTGAGCACTTTAGTGTTAAAGTTTTCGTCTTGGTTTTTTTTCTTTCTTACGAGTGCTTGACTTTTTGTTCATGTACTTCGTTTGTTTCTTTTTTGCTTCCCCTTCTTTTCACTCCGAGTTCGTTCTCGGTGGGTTGTACAAGACGATTTAAATTATAGCTTAATTAATACTAGTTCCGGCAGAGTTAGTTCTGTTACCATTTGGTATCGTTATTACTATAGTTAATATTACTATAGTTAATATATATATATATATATATATATATATATATATATATATATATAACATAGTACGCTTGGTATGTAATCCAGGTAAATTCCAATAAAGACGAACTCAAGAGAACTCAATGTTAAATTCATTTATGTAATTTAACAGAGTAATAGAATTTATAAAATATTTTTGATTATTACAATGGGTAATACATACGTTTTGAAGTTATTATCGCGGCTTGTCAGACCCAAATGGTCCAACAGTTGGTCTTCAAGAGGACCAACTGTTGGACCATTAGGGTCTGACGAGTCGCGAAAATAACATCAATATGCGGTGCTTGCCTCCCAGAGAGTAAAACACTACGCCTCCTTGGTCTCACACTTTCAGCGGACCTCAAGTGGAATGACTATATCGAATCCATTGCTAAATCCGCTGCTATGAAAGTCGGTTCTCTGTGTAGGGACCGGAGGTTTTCTCCGTCTGAATCTATCCTGCACATTTATAAATCTACCATCCGCCCGTGCATTGAATACTGTTGCCATATCTGGTCGGGTGCCCCTGCTATTCTCCTTGGGCTTCTAGACAAGGTACAGCGGAGGGTCTGTAATGTAATCGATACCGACTTAGCAGACCGCCTGCAGTCTCTCTCTCACCGGCGCGACGTGGCTTCTCTGTGTCTCTTCTATAAATACTTTCACGGCTTCTGCTCCGATGAACTTAGATCACTGGTGCCCCCTAGGTTCGAATTTGCACGAGATATTAGATTAGCAACTAGATCCCACCATTTTGCAGTGAAACCGATAAAATGCAACCGCAACTTCTACTCCAACAGTTTCTTTTCTCGCACTTCCCGACTGTGGAATTCCCTTCCACAAGACTGCTTCCTCGACGGCTACAATCTCCAGGAGGTCAATAGACACCTCTTAACAAACTAACCCGCTTCCATTCTTTCAAACACTCTTCCCACCCACCCAACTATCTATTACCCCACTTCTGACATTTCCTATATATATACCGGCCATCATTTTTAAGCCACCCCAGTTTTTTTTTAAAGAAATTATGTTTTTTATACTATTTTTAGTATTCATTGTTAGGTGGATAATTCTAAATGAAAATAGAATGATTCTTTTGTTGTTATTACGATGCAAAATTTTACAAGCCAAGGAAGCAAAGATGAACTCACTCTAAATTTTCTTCATTCTTTCATTGATGTAACTGCAATATAGGTAATTATTAAATATTTATAAATTCATTTGATGCACATGTTATTGTGTAATATTAACAAAAGAACCATTCTATTTTCATTTAAAATTATTCACTTAATGATAAATACTAAAAAATCGTATGAAATACATCATATTTTTAAACACTGGTCTGGCCTAATAATTATGACCGGTAGTATATATATATATATATATATATATATATAGAGAGAGAGAGAGAGAGAGTGAGAGAGTAAGAGATAGGAGGATAGATAGATAAGATATAAATAAGCATATATATGTAAATATATATACATATATATAGTCAACTGCAGACAGATCTGTTTCGCTGTTTCACAGCTCATCAGTACGGTTAGACATCCGATTGCTTTTTAACCAGGATTGAAACCCGATATATATATATATGTGTGTGTGTGTGTGTGTGTGTGTGTGTGTGTGTGTGTGTGTGTGTGTGTGTGTGCGTATATGCGTGTATGCACATCAATATATAGATATTTATCAGATGTGAATGGTACAGTGCAAATTGTCGCATAACGGAGTAAAAATATGTAATCAGTCAGTTAAGTGCCAAGCGTGATACACGCTTTGGCGATCATGTCTCGAAAGACACATGACTGACTGGGCAGAAGATTATCTCGCAGTAGGTTGACATTGCTTTCTGCGGTAGACTGGTTGACAGCCAATCTGTCTTCTTATTTAATCCATAACTGGAGGGAAGAGATGCATTAATACCTTTTCCAAGGGTATTTGCGCGTAACTGAATGCAATGAATTCAACTGGAATTCGAACACGGCACCCCAATATATTACCCACGACCCTGAGTTTCATACAACACAGTAATCTTCAGATGATTAACATATCATACTTGTTTATTTACGATTTTAAATTTGAGTCGTGCGTCAAACATAGGATAATATATATATATATAGGTCATCCACATACAAGCCTGTTTCGCTGTATCACAGCTCATCAGTGTGAGACACATCCACTTGCTTCTCACCAGGATCGAAACTCGACCGATTTGGCGTCAGTCGTAGTCGCTACTCCCTAAGTCATCAACACATGGAATCAGAGCAAGAAAATTTTAACGTGTTGTATATAAGCAGTGTATACACATACCAGTCACCGAAAGAATTGAAATCATTGCATGGTTAACCATCATAGACAATCGCACCTACCTCCCAGTAGCATGGACCAGGCCTGCTATGGAATTCCCTTCCACATGATTGCTTCCCCGACGGCTACAATCTCCAAGAGTTTAAATGTAAGGTCAATAGACACCTCCTAACACACTAACTCGCTCCCATTCTTTCAAACACTCATCCTATCTACCCAACCCCCAGCCTCGGTATCCTTACCCATCTATCACCCTCCTTCTGATATTTCCTATATTTCCTATATCTAACCACTCTTTCTCTTTTCCTTCTCCTATGTAGCCCCATGCACAATAGTGCAGTGGAATGCCTCGCTTTTGGTGAAATGATAAAAAAAAAAAAATTCTGAACAGTCACGCATATAGCAGAAGTGGAAACTGTTTTTAAACTTTTCTTCTCCAGAGTGAAGAATCGTAATGAGAGCATAATATATTAGTCATCTTTCTTCTGGCCGGGACATGAGCCAAGTTCTGGGTCGGAGGTTCGAATCCCGCCGAGAGATACACATTTTGGTAACAAAACTTCATCGTAAATAATCAGGTTTTTAGAAATAAATATATATAAACTGACAATTACGTTAGAATATTTGAAAACTACAAAATTGTATATTTTGTTCCGGCATTGTCTCATCAGGTAATTAATAATGATGGTTTAATTTTGTAACGCACTTAAGAGTTTAAAGCTCTGCTAAAACAAAAAACCTACAAATGCACAAAAGCAAGTTCCAGAAGTTCCAGAGAGTTCTCGAATGCTCCAAAAATTTCTAGAAGGTTCTAAAAGATTCTAAAATGTTCCAGAAAGTTATAGTCTTACTATACCCATTTATGTATAGGGGTTAAACTTTTATTAAAGTAAACTGTATTAAACCTTTTTCATTACCTCCACAAAATTTCACCGAATTCTCATACAGGAAATTATATACATAAATAATAATAATAATAATAATAATAATAATAATAATAATAATAATATATATATATATATATATATATATATATATATATATATATATATATCAGAAAGAATATTAAAACGTGTTGAGTTTAAAAATGTGTTTTTTTTAAGTATTTGTTTTATAGTATATTTGCACGAATATATTATATTTTATATTTCAGACCGCCCTCGGTCCTTCATCAGAAACAAATGATTTTAAAATTTGAATTAGTAACGTATTTCGCGAGATTTCGCGAGAGCGTCAGTGAAGAGTTTATTTACATCACGTGACGTGTTTGTGGAGAGAGTTTTTGTTTTTACATCAAGTGACGTTGAAAGCGACAGAGTTTTTTAAAATTATGTTTGTAAACGTAAACCTATCTTTAATAATGCTTGTAAATTTGTTTTAAATAAAAAAAAATTTGAATGTATCTGAAAAAGTTTAAAAAATATTTTTAAATGTATCTAAAAACGTTTAGTTATTAAAGTATTTGTAAAGATTCAAAACACCTAAGTCCCTATTTAGCCCTAGCTTGTGTGTATTTAATTTTATTTAATTAATTTTTAAATTTTTCTTTCTTTCTGCGTGCGTATGTAGAACTAAAATTGGAGTCTATTAGTAAACATTTGCGATTTTCTAAGGTGTGACCCGGTTGATTGAAATGTGCTCCTACTGAGGAATATTGATTATTTTGCCGTATATTAAGTTTGTGATTACTGAAGCGAAATCTAAAGCTATTACCAGATTTGCCAATATATCCACTATTGGGACATATTGAACAGAAGAGGAAGTATATAATGTTTTCGCTGTCACAAGTGAGGCGTGGTGGCTGCAATTTGATTTTGGTGTTGTGTACAGATAATATTGTGTCGTTTACCAAATGTCTACAAATTAGGCGCCTATGTTTCTGACATTTTAAATTCCCTGATAGGTTTGTGTTTTTTAGATATTTGTTAGAAGTGAAGATAGTTGATAGGTTGGGTGTTTGTTTCATTGCATTTATGGGTGGTTTATCGAAAATGTCTTTGATTTGGAGGTTCTTGTAATCATTTTTTAAATTTTGAATAAGTGTGTGGGAATATGGATTGTGGTTAAAAACCATGGGAATTCGGTTGTTGTTTTTTCTTTTCTTGTATTTGAGAAGTGGGTTACGATTTATGTGGATGGTTTTATTTAGTGCTTCTTTTATTATTTTTATTGGGTATTTTTATCTAAAACAAATTTACAAGCATTATTAAAGATAGGTTTACGTTTACAAACATAATTTTTTTAAAAATCTGTCGCTTTCAACGTCACTTGATGTAAAAACAAAAACTCTCTCCACAAACGCGTCACGTGATGTAAAGAAACTCTTCACTGACGCTCTCGCGAAATCTCGCGAAATACGTTACTAATTCAAATTTTAAAATCATTTGTTTCTGATGAAGAACAGAGGGCGGTCTGAAATATAAAATATAATAGTAGAAATAAACAAATACTGTCAAAAAAACACATTTTTAAACTCAAAATGTTTTAATATTCTTTCCTATACATATTAAGACAGTATACGTGGATCATCACTATGCTACATATATATATATATATATATGGAACTTTGTGTGTGTATGTATGTGTGTGTGTCTGTGTGTGTGTGTCTGTGTATGTGTCTGTGTGTGTCCGTTACCTATAGACTCCGAAAGGGCTGAACCGATTTTCTTGAAAATTTACACAGTTGTACTATAGGCCTCTGCGAGTGTTCATAGCTATATTTTGTGTCGAGGTACCCCCAATAAATATCGAAAATCGATAATCGAAGAAATCGGGTTATAGAAAAAGTGGTCCGTTTTAATCAAAATTTGATACACTCATAGACAAAGACATAAGAAACGATATTCAGAAATTTCAAGTTTACAGTTCTTACAATAGTGCAGAAAATCGATAATATATATATAAAAGACAAGACGTTTGTGTGTGTGTCTATTTATCTGCATGTATGTCTCTATGTTTTTCAGTCCTTTTATTTTAGTTTTTGTTTCGGGTTTGGTTCTAAGTATGCATAATTGTAGTTCTTAGTCTCAGCCATGATACTTAGCCTTTAAAATTCAGTTTACGACGAAAAAAACTTATTTGATATCGATAGCAGGAAATCAAAATTTGGCGTTACATCCATTCATTTTTCTTTCAGTCTACGGTTTCGCTTTAACTGGAAACAACTATTGCTTTTTAGTCTTTCGTGCTAACGTCCAAAGAATCTGAGCTACATGACCATTGATTAGTTTTAAAGCTTTCATTACACCCGAGCAACGCTGTCGTGTTTCAGTGCTATATTCAGGAATTCATTAGGTGACATTCCACCCCCTCACACCACACACACACACACACACACACACACACACACACACACACATATATATATATATATATATATTCAAGTAAATTGTGACAGTAACTGTGGTGCAGTGGATTTCGAACCGAGTTCGAATTCCAGTTGAATTACTTGTGTTCATTTACGCGCAAATATAATTTGGCAAAAGTATTAATTCGTCTCTTCTCTCCAGTTATGGGTTAAATAATAGGACCGATTGGGTTCTATAGACTTGCCTGAGAACCAGTCTACCGCATAAATTAATAGCAACCCACTGCGGGATAATTTACTGCTCAGTCAGTCATGTCTCTTTCGAGACATGATCGCCCAAGCGTGTATCACGTATGGCACTTAATTGACTGACTGACTGAATATAATAGTTGGAATCATGATTAAAACTTCTACTGGGCATAAAATGGGTGGTCAGTTCTTATTGTTATGAAGTAATAAACTGATCCCCCACTTATTACTACTTAATAATATAATACATCTCTTCCTCCTCTAGTTCTGAGTCAAACAACAGGACAGATTGGGTTCTATAGTCTTGGCTGACAACCAGTTTACCACAGAAAGCAATGACAATCTACTGCGGGATAATCCTCTGCCCATTCGAGACATGATCACCCAAGCGTGTATCACGTATGGCACTTAACGGACTGACTGAACTGTTAAATGTAAAGTTCTACGCAGCACACTTACACATTTTTATTAGTTGAAGACTCTACTCTCATCGTTGGTAACTAAAATCTGCTCCATTTGACTTAGCTTACGGTACCCAGGAATGTCTGGCGAAGAATTTACTGAATTCTTTTACCCTTAACATCTTCCATTCTAGTCCCCCTGCTTTGAATCATTTTTGATTCAACTATGTCTAGATTGGTCACCTCGGTCTCACTTAGAACAAGTGGTTTTGCAATACTAAGGTCCAGTTGAATGTACTTGAACGAAGACTGCTTAGATCTTCGCATCGAGGGCGAAATCAATGCTGACATTCGTTTCGCTGGAAGAACATTTTCTCTCTTTCTCCGTTGGGCAATTATTTCTTCGAGATAAAATGATTTCTCTCAAGAATATCGTTTCTAATTCTTTTACATTTGCCTCTCAACGTCGTAGCGGGCCGATAATAAGGGAAAATCAACATGACTGTCAGACGAGAAGAAGTCAGAGAGAGTTTTGCTGTTAACTTTTGGAAGAATTACTACTGAAAGTTAGAAGACGGTTTCACGGAAGGAACCGGAAGAAATCAGTTATTTTCATTTTCAAATCTCCCCAAATAACACACACACACACACACACACACACACACACACATATATATATATATATATATATATATATATATATATATATATATATATTAATTCAGATACTTCAATCCAAGGGAAAAAAGCAGGAAGGTAAATTCCCAAAAACCTAATTAATCTAATTAATTAAAACTAAAAATCCTAATTAATATTAAAAATTTTATTTTAATATTAAAAAATGATACAGGAAGAGAGCTTCATGTAATAAAATATTACAGAGCAAATATATATTAAAAAAGGATTAATTCAAAGATGTTGAATGGCCATTTCGATATGAAGATCCCCACGGGGGACAACACATCACCTCAGCAACAGAAAAATTCTGAAAGTATTTTTCTGTTGCTGAGGTGATGTGTTGTCCCCCGTGGGGATCTTCATATCGAAATGGCCATTCAACATCTTTGAATTAATCCTTTTTTAATATATATATATATATATATATATATATATATATATATATATATATATATATGGTAAAAATATAGTTACAATTTATGTTATATTTATGGGTAAAAGCGATGAATGACAGATGGAGCTGTGTAAATATATAAATGGACTATGAGTTAAACACTTCGTCACACGACAGTCTTTTCTTCCTGGGAGAAACTCTCAGTTCAGGGACACAAATAGACATATATCTATCTATCTATCTATCTATCTATCTATCTATCTATCTATCTATCTATCTATCTATCTGGGTACACCGGCGTAGCTTAATGCTTGTCTTCCTAGAACTGATTACAACCGAATAGTGAGTTTGACCCTCACTGGTTACCCCATACTTTCGGTCTTATGCCACTTGTGCACTTAGAAAATTATCTATCTATCTATCTATCTATCTATCTATCTATCTACCGTTGATGTTGAGAAGTGTGTTGCTTACCTGAACAATGTTATTTCAGTACTGCCGCCTTCCAAGTTTACAATATGTGCACTCTTTGGAGTCATTTATTTGTTTTGCTACAGTTTCCAATGTTTTTTTGTATTTATATAAAGTTTTGCGTGATTTGATATTTTTGTGTGTGAGTGATGTTTTTCTTCATGGTTGTCGTTTTTTAAGTGGTGTAGGATTTGTTGGTGGTTAATTGCTTTTAGTTGTGTTGATCCGTTTAAGCGTGCTTAATTATATGTCTGAATTATATGTCTGAAATCAAACTACGCAACTAATTGACAAATTTTTACACATTAATTCTATTGAAGCTACATCTTTACCTTGATATCAAGCACGCCATGACAAAAATCTGCTTTCCTAAAATGCCATTCTACCAGTAAACTACAGAAATATAGCAGTTTAGAACTAAACATTGTTAACAATTAACACGATATATATATATATATATATATATATGTCTTTTCACTATTAATCTATTTCATTTTATTACTATCTATCTATCTATCTATCTATCTATCTATCTATCTATCTATCTATCTCAGTCTATTCATATCTATCTATCTATCTCAGTCTATTCTATCTATCTATCTATCTATCTATCTATCTATCTATCTCAGTCTATTCATATCTATCTATCTATCTATCTATCTATCTATCTATCTCAGTCTATTCATATCTATCTATCTATCTATCTATCTATCTATCTATCTATCTATCTCAGTCTATTCATATCTATCTATCTATCTATCTCTATCTATCTATCTCAGTCTATTCATATCTATCTATCTATCTATCTATCTATCTATCTCAGTCTATTCATATCTATCTATCTATCTATCTATCTATCTATCTATCTATCTCAGTCTATTCATATCTATCTATCTATCTATCTATCTATCTATCTATCTAGTCTATTCATATCTATCTATCTATCTATCTATCTATCTCAGTCTATTCATATCTATCTATCTATCTATCTATCTATCTATCTATCTATCTCAGTCTTCATCTATTCATATCTATCTATCTATCTATCTATCTATCTATCTATCTATCTGTCTATCTCAGTCTATTCATATCTATCTATCTATCTCAGTCTATTCATATCTATCTATCTATCTATCTATCTATCTATCTATCTATCTATCTCAGTCCATTTTTATCTATCTATCACAGTTCTGTTCATCTGTATCTATCTCTTTTTCTCTCTATATATCTATCTATTTGTCAAGTAATGATATAAGTACATTAGAATAAACAAATAAACATTATTGTTTACGAAAAAATTTCAATAAAAATGACGAATCATTATTTTTTTACGCATTTGCAAAAATGTAAGATGACGTTTTGTGGAGGGAAAACAGGCAATTGAAACATTTTTGTCGTTTGCAAATTGAGGGAATTTTTTTTCGTCGGTTCATTCAAGTGTATAACCGTCATGTCTTTGAGCATCGACATGTGCTTTTTATGTGTGTTGCGTACGTTTTGTTTTGTTTGGAATGAAAAGCCCCACCCGCCCAAAAAATAGAATATTCAATTTAAAGTCACCAAAATAAGAGAGAAAAAATACATGAAAAGTAAGCAATGTCAAAAACATTTTGTTTAAACCTCAAAGAATAGATTCATGCCTTTTCACAGCACTTGATACTTATTTATCAGGTCTGCTGAAAAAACAAAATTTTATTTAAAGATTAAGAAAAGGGTTTAATTAATTTTTTCAGACATTCGCAAATCCGATAAAACCTACAGAAAAATAATTTAATTGTTGTTTATTTTCCGCCATTACATTCTCATCAAATTCTATCTTGTTTTCTTTTAACTCCGGGAATAAATGCAAACCACTCTTCATAATTTTCACCAAGACAATAATAATTGCAAAAAATGGTATATTTTCTTCGTATTTCATTTGAGTTCACTATTCCAATCTTAATTTTCGCTCAAAACGAATAACTTGTCTTGTTCTTTTTTTTCAAGTTTCACAGAAAACAACAAAAATAAGTTTCACTCGAAATTATTTTTAATGAGAAATTTCTGTTTGCAATATTCAAAAGTTTTAATCGAACTGCGGCACTGGATCTAAACTTATTTATAAATGGAACTTTGTTTATTTGTGTGTGTGTGTGTGTGTGTGTGTGTGTGTGTGTGTGTGTGTGTAGTTTACCTATAGACTCCTAAACAGCTGAACCGATTTTCTTGAAAATTTACAGTTGTACGATAAGCGTCTGTGAGTGTTCTTAGCTCAGTTTTGTGTCGAGGTACCCCCGATAAATATCGAAAATCGATAATCGAAAAAATCGGGTTATAGAAGGAGTGGTCCGATTATAATCAAATTTGATACACTCATAGACAAAGACATAAGAAACGATATTCAGAAGTTTCAAGGTTGCAGTTTTTACAATAGTGCAGAAAATCGAAAATATATATATAAAAAAGGCAAGATGTTTGTGTGTGTGTCTGCTTATCTGCCTGTATGTCTGTATTTATTTCAGCCCTTTTATTTTAGTTTTTGCTTCGGGTTTGGCTCTAAGTAGGTATAATTGTAGTTCTTAGTCTCAGCCATGATACCATTTGCTCAGAGGATTTATTTAACCTTCAAAATTCAGTTTACGACGCAAAAAAACTTTTTTTGATATCAATACCAGGAAATGAAAATTTGACTTACATCCATTCATTTTTCTTTCAGTCTACGGTTTCACTTTAACTGGATTAGTTTTAAACCTTTTATTACACCCGAGCAACGCCGGGCTATACTGCTAGTACTTTAATAAAAAAATAGTTTATTGTTTAATTTCTTTTCAAGTTTGTGCTCCTGTATTTAATATTTCCTTTCCAACTAACTCTTCTCTTCCAGTGTTTTAGACCAGTTTGCAAATATCAGAAAGTTAAGTTTTATTTGCACGAATGCTTGATCTAACTCTAACAAATCGTATGGCTTCCTCAAATGTTGTGCTCAGTCATTCTTGCTTGTCAATTTTGCATTCTGTCCACTAAGAGACGCAAGGCAAAGCTGTGCCAACAAACATTTATTGGGCCTCCAAAGAAAAGGTGACGATTGTGTTAGACTTGTTAATGTTATGTTTTCGTCTGGTTTGTGTTAAGCGTTGTTGTGAGTGACTAAGAACAAAGAAAGTCTAAGGAAAGCTTCAAAGGAAAACGAAAATGAAAAGTATGACAATGACTTCAACGTAAGAAGGTAAAAAAAAAGAAAAGAAAAGAAAAGAGGGGAATGAGAAAAAAGAGAAAATAAGAGGGGGAAGAGATGATACAGGTGGATGACAACGAGGAAAAAGGTGATGGAAAATTATGGTAATAAACGTGAGAAAATGACGGGAGAAATGAGAAGTTTTGAAAAATAGGGACGAAAATAAAGAGAATGAAATGAAAGAGAAGACTGAGGAATAATAATAATAATAATAATAATAATAATAATAAGAAGAAGAAGAAGAAGAAGAAGAATAAAATAGAAAAGTAAGAGAATTAAAAGAATAACGAAAGTGGAAGATAAAAAGCAGAAGAATATGGAGAAGAAAAGAAGGGAAAATATGAAAAAAGAAAATGAAAACATAGAAAATGAAGAACAAAAAGAGAAGAATTAGTAGTAGTAGTAGCAAAAGAAGAAGAAGAGAAGTAGGGGATCGGTTTTCTATTGCCATGAAGTAGTAAACTGATCCCCCACTAATTATACTTAATATATTATTGCAATATAATCTATCTCTTCTTTTTCAGATATGAGTTAAATGGCAGGACAGATTGGGTTATATAGCCTAGGCTGGAAAAAAAGTCTACCACAGAAAGCAATGGCAACCTACTGCCGGATAATCATGTCAGTCATGTCTCATTCGAGACATGATCGCCAAAGCATGTGTCACGTATGCCACTTAACTGATTGACTGAATATAACAGTTGGAAACAAAATTAAAACTTCTACTGGAGATAAATTGGGGGATCGGTTTTCTATTGTTATGAAGTAGTAAACTGATCCGCCACTAATTATACTTAATATAATAATAACCGGGGAGCCGAGTTCGAATTCCAGTTGACTCCATTGTATTCACTTACGCGCAAATACCCTTGGGAAAGGTATTAATCCGTCTCTTCCTTCCAGTTATGGGTTAAATAACAGGACAGATTGGGTTCTATAACCTTGGTCGGCAACCAGTTTATCACAGCAAGCAATGGCAACCTACTGCGAGATAATCTTCTGCCCAGTCAGTCATGTCTCTTTCGAGACATGATCGCCCAAGCGTGTATCATGTATGACATTTAACTGACTGACTGATTTCTTCCTTCCGATATGAGTTAAATGGCAGGACAGATTGGGTTCTATAGACTTGGTCGGCAACCAGTTTATCACAGCAAGCAATGGCAAACTACTGCAGGATAATCTTCTGCCCAGTCAGTCATGTCTCTTTTTAGACATGATCGCTCAAGCGTGTATCACGTATGGCACTTACCTGACTGATTGACTGATGCTGAGGTTACCATAGACTGAACATGCGAACAACAAGAAATGATTAAGGGGAAAAAAATTAAAATCTAAAAACGGAAATAATTAAATTGTTTGTAATACAGAATAAAGAAAAAAGACAACATTGAAAGAAAGACAAGGATGTAACTTAACATACTTAATGAATTTGAGGGAATAGAGCGGAGATCAAAGGTAACGATATTTGATAAAGAGTTAAATTTATTTGGTGCAATAGGAAGTTTTGTAGAACTATGATTGCGGATGTTCCCTAAAAGGACACCGAACATGAGTTAAATGAATATTATTTTTTGATTCATTACTTCTTTAACCCTCTAGGGCCATTCGTATCATATTTGATACGGTATTTCCCTATAAGGAAACATTTGGTATTCATTGACTGAGCAGTCAGTACTGCTTTCATTTGAAATTTATAAAATATTTCTCTTAAAAAATTTTTCAGGAAAATATTTCTTTCAAGGCTTGTTTTCATTTTATTATATTATTAAGTAGTAATTAGTGGGGGATCAGTTTATTACTTCATGACAATAGAAAACCGATCACCCACTTTATGTCCAGTGGAAGCCTTAACCCTCTAGGGCCATTCGTATCATATTTGATACAGTATTTCCCTATAAGGAAACATTTGGTATTTCCCTATAAGAAAACATTTGGTATTCATTGACTGAGCAGTCAGTACTGCTTTCATTTGAAATTTATAAAATATTTCTCTTAAAAAATTTTTCAGGAAAATATTTCTTTCAAGGCTTGTTTTCATTTTATTATATTATTAAGTAGTAATTAGTGGGGGATCAGTTTATTACTTCATGACAATAGAAAACGATCACCCACTTTATGCCCAGTGGAAGCCTTAACCCTCTAGGACCATTCGTATCATATTTGATACAGTATTTCCCTATAAGGAAACATTTGGTATTCATTGACTGAGCAGTCAGTACTGCTTTCATTTGAAATTTATAAAATATTTCTCTTAAAAAATTTTTCAGGAAAATATTTCTTTCAAGGCTTGTTTTCATACTGTATCAAATATGATACGAATGGCCCTAGAGGGTTAATCGTTTTACCCCAAGCAAGGTGGTAACGCCACTGATGTGCAGGGGGATACATAAGAGAAAAGGATTAGATAGGAGGAGAGTAAAGAAAAAAAACGAACCAGTTACAGGGGGTGTCAGAGAAAGGAGCAAGAGAAGGATGGAAATACAGGTGATGACAGCTGCAAATGTAGAGAGAAAGGTAAAGATATACAGGGTGATGTAGAAAGAACTAAAGTCAAGTGGTTAAAAGATGGGTATTAACATTGCATTTAAATTTCTAGAGATTGTAGCCATCAGGAAAGCAAAGATATGGAAGGGAGTTCCACAGGTGGGAGATGCAAGAAAAGAAACTGTCGCACTAAAATTGTCAGCTGCATTTGGTTGATCTAACTGTGAATGGGTGGGACCCAGTTGCCAGTTTGGTAGCCCGAGTAAACTCATGTGGCAGGAGCACCAGTGACTTAAGTTCGTCAGAGCAAAAGCCATAAAAATGTTTATAGAACAGACAGAGGGAAGCCACATCCCTTCGGTGTGAAAGTGGCTAGAGTCGAGCCGCCAAATCGGTACAGACCACATTACTGATTCTTCATCTGGAGTCTGCCGAGAACAGTGAGATGAACAGCGGAGGCGCCTGACCATATATGACAGCAGTATTCCATGCACGGAGAGATGGTTGATTTGTTAAGGCCGAAAGTATAGGACACACAGTGAGGATCGAACTCACTACTCAATTGTAATGGTTATATTGAGACAAGCTTGTTAACTATTACACCGTCTCGAGGTGCCCGATAGTTATGACCTGGAAATTGTGGATCTCGCTTCCTTATTCTTGCTTTCCTTACGGCTACAACCTCCAGGAATTCAAATGCAAGGTCAATACTCATCTCTTAACCACTTGACCCTAGTTCTTTCCTCACCACCCTGTATATCCTTTCCTTTCTCTCCACCTTATCAACTGTCATCCCACATGTGTCTCCTCCCTTCTCTTGCTCCTTTCTAAATTTGTTTGTCCTTCGCTTTACTCTCTTCTATTTAGTGCTTTTACTCTTATGTAGCCCCCTGCACATCAGTGGCGTTACCGCCCTGCTCGGGGTGATATGAATGAAAATATATATATATTTTCGAACTTTATCACATTCTAAATTGTAGAAAAAAATGAAGCATAAACATTATAAAACACGTTGTTTATGTAAACTTGGATATAACAACTAGCACTTTTTAAAGTAACGCGCGAAATTTTTCAGTGTAAACGGAGTGTCAACGGACTTGAATCTAGAAGAAAAATTGTCATTATATTAGCATCGACTGAATTTGAACTCATTGTAAAATGAGTTTTGTGACAAACACCCGCTGACTATAACGCTACTGCCAGCATTTTTTGTTCTAATTTTCTACACTAACGATTCGTATTTGTCGTGATATCAGTCAGTTAAGTGTCATACGTAATATACTCTTCGGCGATCATGTCTCTTTCGAGACATGACTGACTGGACAGATCTTTCCGCAGAAGATTGCCATTACTTTCTGCAGTAAACACCAAGACTATATAACCCAATCTGCCCTGTTATTTAACCCATATTTGGAGGAAAAAGAGAAAGATTAATACCTATGCTAAGGGTTTTTGAGCGTAAGTGAATACAACGAATTCAACTGGAATTCGAACTTGGCTCTCCGATTTCTCGTTCCGAGCTGATATCCACTGCACAACAATGCACATCGAACTTTAATTATACCCGACGTGATTTTAGACTGCTCATCTACGAAAGACAAAACAGAAAAGCAAAACTTAATTAACCTTATAAAAAAAATCACCTCTCTCGCAAATATCTTTAAAAGACATAGTTGCTAAATTTATCTTCTTACCTAAAATGTAAGCACTGAGATTTCTAGGCAATTAATAGTTTCCCCATAAATAAAAGGGACGTAGTTGTTCGAAAGGTTTATTAATCCAATAGCGCCACTTCCTCTACTTTCAAAAAAAGAAAAAAAAAAGAATGACCGGTGGGCATTAGTGTGTTATAAATTTAAGCGAGAATTGAAGAGTGAAACTTTCTTAATTCAAATTTCCTGTGTTAACCTATGAGGTATGTGACGAATTCTTTCTTAAATCTATTATTTCGTTTTTTTTCCTCACTTTTTGGCGTTCATGCTTCATTTGGACTTTAACTAAGTTAAAACTTAGTTAACTCTCCACTTTTGGAAGTTTGTGTTTTGTGTTTTTTTTTAATAGGAGTAGATAGGTCACACTATCGCCCGGTCCATACTCCTCCCACGTCTATTGAACTGGAGTAGAGGCTTGGCCCTTGTTTCCTGTTTAGGATGTGGTTTCCGGCTTTCTCTTCTCTCTCTTCAGACCTTGGTATTGGTGCTTCCGTGAGTTTCCTGCGATCTGGCCGGTTGGTGGCAACGGCTCATCACTGTGAGGGTACCGGGTTGGCAGTTTCCTGGTTGCTGCTTCCGACTGGTAGTTAGGAGCCCTAACACTTGCGTAGCGTCAAGAGCGGCTGCTCTGATCAACAGTTTTATAATATCGGGGTTCTTGTAGTGCCATGTCACGGATGGATAGGTGTCCCTGCAAGCGCTTTCGGTGGGCAACCCCGAGGCCACACCTTGTTGCAGCCCTAGCCAGTTTCCCTCCCAGCACAGATCGAGGATAATGACCGCCTGTATCCTCTACCCTAGGTCCCTTTCTACAAACAGAATCATGACTAAACAAATCAGAAATGAACCTAAACTAGTTAAATCTTAACCACCTAAACCCATTAACCTTTCCTTCACTAATATCCGGGGCATTCGTACTAACTTTCCTAGTGTAGAAGCGTTCCTGCATGAAAAGTCCCCTGACATCCTTGCGCTCTGCGAAACTAACCTCAACTCAGCTATTCCCTCCTCTGACCTCTTCATCCCTTGTTATCTTCCCCTTTTAAGGAAGGATGCCACTGTCCATATGCATGGGCTGGGTGTCTATGTCAGCGAACACCTCCCCATAGCTAGGGTGACTTCACTCGAATCTACTGACCACCAATACATATGTCTCCGCCTGTCTCTCCTCAGTTCGGTTAGTTACCTATTCTTTCTTTACCGTTCTCCCTCCTCTCCTGACTGCTCCCTACTAGATAGCATTGCTGACAACATAGATAAGGCTATTTCCTATCACCCATTCGTCCACATATTTGTATTTGGAGACCTCAATGCCCATCACTTTGAGTGGCTTGAAAATCCAGCGGGCATTCACGCCATGAACTTTGCTATTTCCCAATCCCTTACGCAAGTGGTGGACTTCCCCACTCGCTTCCCAAGCACTCCCTCGGGTCATTCCTCACTGCTAGATATATGTTTCACCTCTGCGCCTGACGCCTGTCAAGTCTCGCAGCTTTGTCCTCTCGGCAACTCCGACCACGCTGTAGTCTCTCTCAGTATTTCTTTCCAATCTCTCTCTCCCAGGAGACCCCTACCTATAGGACCTCCTACCTCTACCAAAAAGCTGACTGGGATGCCTTTCGCGATTTCCTCTGCGACGTACCTTGGGGAAAAGTGTTCGACCTATCAGTTGATGACTGTGCCTCTGAGGTCTCGTCATGGGTGAAAGCTGGAATTGATGCCTTCATACCCATGAGGAAGTATTGCTTAAAACCTCATTCCTCTCCGTGGTTCTCTCCAGCCTGCTCAGCCGCCATTGCCCACAGGAACCATTACTTCCGTCTATTCCGGAGACAGTCAACTGATCACAATAGGCGCCTGTTCACGTCTGCTCGCAATGAGTGCAAGAGAACCCTAAATGACGCCAAACAGTTGTTTGCTGAGAGAATGCGACAGCACATAGCTGACCGCAAGTTCGGATCCAAGGACTATTGGAGGATTTGTAAACGAGTTCTCAACAATAGGAAATCCTCAATACCTCCTTTAGTCCTTGGATTTGAGGTCCTCACGTCATCTGCAGACAAAGCTGAGTGCTTTGCCCGCAGATTCTCATCCAACTCCACATTCGACTCGTCCGGAGTACACCCACCCGACTTCCCTATTAGAACTGAGGCCAAACTGCACGACGTATATATTACCACGACAGTAGTATCCAGAGTAATTTCAAAACTCGACCCCCATAAGGCATGTGGAGACGATGGAATCCCGGTGATAGTCCTTAAGAGGTGTGCTCCTGAACTTTCCCCTGTCCTCTCTAAACTATTTAACTACTGCCTTTCTGCTTCCTGCTTTCCTGTATGCTGGAAGTTCTCTTCAGTCGTTCCTGTATTTAAGAATTGTGGTGAACCCTCGGACCCATCCAACTATCGCCCTATCAGTCTTCTACCGATATTCGGGAAAGTATTCGAGGCTATAATCAATGCTGAAATAGTTCATCATCTCACCACCCACAAACTGTTCTACGACAGGCAATATGGATTCCGCTTTGCCAGGTCCACGGCCGACCTGCTAACAACCGTAACGGAGTACATGCTACAGGTCCTTGATGAGTCTGACGAGGTTAGCGCGGTTGCTCTGGACATCTCCAAGGCTTTCGACAGGGTTTGGCACTCTGGCCTCCTATGCAAACTACGCGGTTATGGTATTACCGGTCGCCTGCTTGACCTAATCCAATCTTTCTTAAATAACCGCAAAATGAAGGTCGTTCTGAATGGGTGTGCCTCTTCGTCCTACAGAACGAATGCTGGTGTCCCACAGGGCTCTATCCTGGGCCCGACGCTCTTCCTTATTTTCATCAACGACCTCCCAGATGAGATCAAGTCCCAAGTAGGCATATACGCAGATGACACTACAATATACTCCCGCACCAGTAAGAAACCTGTCGTGGTGGAAGACATAATCTCGCTGCTGACCTTGAGCGGGATCTACACACTGTGGTGAACTGGGGCAAGAAGTGGCTTGTCAACTTCAATTCATCTAAGACCAAGCTGTTGTCTGTCAACCATTACAGGCAACCTCTCCTGCCTCCCATAAGCATGGACCAAGCGATTCTCCCGGAGAGTAATACACTACGCCTCCTCGGACTTACCCTGTCCTCAGACCTCAAATGGAACCACTATATTGAATCCATAGCAAAATCTACTGCTAAGAATTTTGGGGTCACTATGTCGATCCAGGATGTTTTTTCCACCTGAATTCATCCTGCATATATACAAGTCAACCATCCGTCCGTGCATGGAGTACTGCTGCCATTTATGGTCAGATGCCCCTGCTGTTCTCCTCAGTGTTCTTGACAAGCTCCAAAGGAGAGTCTGTAATGTGATAGGTACTGATCTGGCGGCTCGACTTCAGCCACTTCTCCATCGTCGAAATGTGGCCTCCTTTTGTCTGTTCTATAAATACTTTCATGGCTTCTGCTCAGACGAACTTAAGTCACTGATGCCTCCTCAACAGGTGTTTACTCGTGTAACCAGACTGGCAACTGGGTCCCACCCATTCACAGTCAGGTTAGCCAAATGCAGACGACAATTCTACTCCTGCAGCTTCCTCTCTCGCACTTCCCGCCTGTGTAACTCGCTCCCGTATTCTTGCTTTCCTGACGACTAAAATCTCCAGAAATTTAAATGCAAAGTCAATACTCATCTACTAACCACTGGACTCTAGCTCTCTCCCCAGCCCCGTATATCCTTCCCTTTCTCTCCACCTATGTATCTGTCATCGCACCTGCTTTCTCAGCTTTCTATTGTTCCTTTCTAACTAGTTTGTACTCCTCACTCTTTTCTAATTAATCTTTTTAGATTTATGTAGCCCCCTGCACATCAGTGGCGTTTCCGCCTTGCTCGGGGTGAAATGATTAAAAAAAAAGTATAAGTTGTTCAGTATCAGTTTCCTTCATGTGTCTATCCACTCCAAAACATTGTTGTTTCTTATGTGTTGCGACCACGGTATCCTTAGCATCCTCCTGTAGAACCATACTTCTTTTGCTTCAAGTCTTTCCTTCATCTTTGATGAGATTGTTCTGCAATCGCTAATGACCAAGACGAGCATAAAAGTTGGAACTGAATGACAAATAATTATAAATCGTCATTTCTAACATTTTTAATATTTCGACAACGGCTCTTATGTCGCATGAAAAATGTTGCATTTATAATTTTGAAAATAAATTTGACAGGTATTTAAAAATTTTGGATAGAATCTTATCTACTTGGGTAAGACATGGACTTCAGTAAATCTGCTAGTCTTGAAAGTTTCTGTTAAATATTGACAGAGTTTATTTCAAATGTAAGCAGTAAGAGATATTGCCCAAATATAAATCAACGATGAAGAAACCCTGAAAAGTCTTGCATTGACTGGCATGCAATAGAGAAAATGTAAACTTTCTTAGAAGTGTGGTTTGTTGGTGGATTGAATGGAGGTGATAGAATCTTGGAAACGGGTGATTATGGTCAAGTGGATGAGGAGATAAGGTGTAGGGGATTCGGTTTAAGAGAGAATTGAAAAAAGGAAAGAAAGGAGGTAAGATAGCGAAAGAATGAATAAGAGAAAATGGAAATGATGATAATAATGGACACGATGATCATGATATTAGCAAGATTAAAAATACGTCAAGAAAAATGAAGGGAGAGAATAAAAAGAATAAAAAGATGGTGAGATAGAAAACATGAAGGAATATAGAGGGTAATGGATGAAGGAAAAAACTGGCAAAAAGAAAAAGGGTAAGAAATAAGATTTTTAAGAATGAAAAGAAGAGAGAAGAAAAAAGAAAAATAGAGAAAGACAAAAGAAAGAAAAAAAAGGAAGAAAAACATTGAATATGAAAGAAAAAGGAGGCAAAAAAAATGAAAAGTAAGCGAAACTAAAAGAAAGAAAAAAGAACAAAGGAGAAAATATAGTAGGAACGAAAAGGAAACGAAAGAAAGTAGAAACGAAAGACAAATGAAAAACGGTATAAAGAAAATAAAAAAGAGGAAAGATAAACGAAAATAGAAGATAAAAATAATCAAGGACAACATAAAAGTAAATAAGAAAGAAGGAAAGAAAAATAGAAAGGGAAAGAAAAACGAGAACAAAAGAAAAACAAAAATAAATAAAGACAAATTAAAAACAAAAATAGTAAAATAAAAAAGAAAATGAAGAAGAAAGAAAGAATTAAGAGGAATGAAAAAATGAAAAGGGAAAAATAAAGAAGGAAAGAAAAAATGAAATAGGAAGAAAAAATAGGAACAAAAATAGAGAAAGAAAAAAATGAAATAAAACGAACCAAAATAAATAAATAAAACCAAATAAAAAAGAAAAGTAGCAAAATAAAAAATAAAATGAAGGAGAAAGAAAGAATTAAGAGGAATGAAAAAATGAAAAGGGAAAAATAAAGAAGGAAAGAAAAAATGAAATAGGAAGAAAAAATAGGAACAAAAATAGAGAAAGAAAAAAATGAAATAAAACGAACCAAAATAAATAAATAAAACCAAATAAAAAAGAAAAGTAGCAAAATAAAAAAAGAAAATGAAGGAGAAAGAAATAATTAGTAGGAAAGAAGAAAATAAAAAGGGAAAAAAAGTAAAAATGAGAAAAGAAAAAGAAAATGAAATGAAAGGTAACATAATTATAAACAAGGAAAGAAAGAATACCATATAAAAGAAAGAATAAAAGAAAAATGGATCACAATTTGAATGAAAGAAAAAAGAAGGACAAAAGAAGGAAAAAAGAAGGACAAAAGAAGGAAAAAAGAAGGAAAAAAGAAGGACAAAAGAAGGAAAACAGAAGGAAAAAAGAAGGACAAAAGAAGGAAAAAAGAAGGAAAAAAGAAGGACAAAAGAAGGAAAAAAGAAGGACAAAAGAAGGACAAAAGAAGGAAAAAAGAAGGACAAAAGAAGGAAAAAAGAAGGACAAAAGAAGGAAAAAAGAAGGAAAAAAGAAGGACAAAAGAAGGAAAAAAGAAGGACAAAAGAAGGACAAAAGAAGGAAAAAAGAAGGACAAAAGAAGGAAAAAAGAAGGACAAAAGAAGGACAAAAGAAGGAAAAAAGAAGGACAAAAGAAGGACAAAAGAAGGAACAAAGAAGGACAAAAGAAGGAAAAAAGAAGGAAAAAAGAAGGACAAAAGAAGGACAAAAGAAGGAAAAAAGAAGGACAAAAGAAGGAAAAAAGAAGGACAAAAGAAGGAAAAAAGAAGGACAAAAGAAGGACAAAAGAAGGACAAAAGAAGGAACAAAGAAGGACAAAAGAAGGAAAAAAGAAGGAAAAAAGAAGGACAAAAGAAGGAAAAAAGAAGGACAAAAGAACTTAAGTATAAAGAAAGAAGATAAAGGAAAATAAAACGAAAAAAAGAAATATCAAAATGAAGAAAACAAAAGGAAGAAAAACGAAAAATAGTCGAAACTGAATTAAGAGGAAAGAAAGTTAAAGATAGTAAGGCATATTTGCAAAACCCTTTAACATCATTTAAAGACACATTTGTTCAGGAAGAAACGGATAAACTTTAATCAACTTTTCTCCTGAAAAATCCCAAATGTCACTTCGACATTATCAGAATTCGACATTTAGTTTCTGCAATAAGATTTTTTGTGGCACTGAGTTTCAAGAGAAAAAGTCGCAGATGTTTACATTAAATTTTCAGAGAAAAATCGGATATTGGATGAAAAAGCTTTAAACTTGATTTGCTTCGATATAAATATTTTTTAACGGAGATATCTCGATTTTGCGAATTCTAATTTATTTCTTGAAAGTTTTTTCTCAATTTTCTCTGAATTCAGAAAAAGCATATCCCGATCATGTATATATCACTGTGAATTTTTGATCGATTGAAAGAAAATGTGCCTTTAACTTAAAAAAATCATAATATTGAAACTCGATTCAATTCTTGACACTGATTATATCATGCATTTACCACTATGAGAAACACGGGGAACTAACACTCCTTAAAATCTGTTACATCGCCAGTCATCATAGCTATGGTCTTGTTACAGAAATAACACACATTCATTCATGCAACTGGTCATTTAATCTAAAATTCTATCCCGTTGCTAAATTCTAACTGTGAATTGTAACGGGAATGAACATTTCGAAGAAACTGTCCGGTTTCACGGAAATATTGCGAAGAAGAGTGAGAAAGAGAAATTAGCATGATGTGATGATCACAAAGACGAGTATTTGATTCTATGTAGGTATTTATCAGACGCTCCGATCATTTGCTAAAGAGTATATTTATTTATATTCGACTACCTGAATAAATAGTGAAGAAATACGGACTCTCCAGTAGGATCTAAACTTGAGTACTCCTTACGGAATCAATCATCTATCAATGTGAAATATCTTCAGTGGAAAAGCCTAGTAATGTAAAGATTTATTTAAGTAGTACAAAGAACTCTCTTAAAAAAGGGATTCATCAAGACAGGTCTTTATTTAATAATAACTAGCAGTATAGCCCAGCGTTGCTCGGGTGTAATGAAAGCTTTAAAACTAATCCATGGTCCTGGAGCACAGACTCTTTGGATGTTGGCACGAAAGACTAAAAAACAATAGTTGTTTCCAGTTAAAGCGAAACCGTAGACTGAAAGAAAAATGAATGGATGTAAGTCAAATTTTGATTTCCTGGTATGGATATCAAATAAGTTTTTTTCGTCGTAAACTGAATTTTGAAGGCTAAATAAGTCCTCTGAGTAAATGGTATCATGGCTGAGACTAAGAACTACAATTATACCTACTTAGAGCCAAACCCGAAGCAAAAACTAAAATAAAAGGGCTGAAATAAATACTGACATACAGGCATATAAACAGACACACACACAAACTTCTTGCCTTTTATATATATATATATATATATATATATATATATATATATTATCGATTTTCTGCACTATTGTAATAACTGAAACCTTCAAACTTCTGAATATCGTTTCTTATGTCTTTGTCTATGAGTATATCAAAGTTGATTTAAATCGGACCATTCCTTCAATAACCGGAATTTTTTGATTATCAATTTTCGATATTTATCTGGGGTACCTCAACACAAAACCTAGCTAAGAACACTCGCAGACGCTTATAGTAGAACTGTGTAAATTTTCAAGAAAATTGGTTCAGTCGTTTCGGAGTCTATAGGTAACGGATACACACACACACACAGACAAAGTTCCATTTAAAAATAAGTTTAGATAAGTACAGAAATAGAACATCCGTATTGAAATATCATTGGCATCTAAGGGAAACAAATGAAACACCCACATTAAATTGGAAAAATCTAAAAGAAGCTAAAACATGTAAGTCTTTAAACGACCCATTTTTATTCTTAAGTAATTTAATAATATATAATTTTTCGTATAGACACAACGTCTATACGAAAAATTATATATTATTAAATTACTTAAGAATAAAAATCTATAAAAAAAACGCAATGAAATAGATGCCATATATAGACATTGCAAAATGCTGCCTTAGAATATGGATAAAAAATTTAAAAAAATTATATAATAATTAACATTGCTTAAGAAAAATAATAATTGATGAGATATTAAAATAAGTAAATTGGTATATAACATTTTTCATAATTAATAAATAGATATTAGAAAGATGGGCTAATGAAGAAGTAAATTAGAATGAAAAATAAAAACGTTATTTATAAATTAAAGATTTTGAAAATAAAATAGAATTAAATACGTATTGATAAGAAGAGTAAATTTACTCAAAAGCCCCTTTATGTTTGAATAAAAATATAAAAGATTTTCTTTCTTTCTTCGTCTCTGTCCTGTTTTCTATGAGAAGAGGTCAAGATATGGAGAAAGTGAAAAGGACATTTTTAGTACAAGAATGGATACATCAAATGTGATAGAATCTAGTGAAAAGTAATAAAAATAAAAAAAATAAAAATAAAATTAAGTTAAAAGTAAGTTAACACTTTGACCATTAGGGATGAAAAAAAGAAAAATGAAAAAAAAAAAAAGAAAACAGAAAAAAGAAAGTATGTTTTTCCTAAAAATAAAAACTAATGGCCAATTTTCAAGGTGAATATTTAATCTGATAAGTTAAAAGTAAAACACACATAAATTTTAGGTCTTCCCACATAGATAAATAGCAAACAGATTGTTTTCACAACCAACATTTTACATTGCCTGATGACGAGATCGAAATCTCGAAACATAGAAATTTCCGTGTCGCAATGCACTTTTAATTCATGATTATCTGATTATATTATGCTCTGCAATATTTATTGTATTAAGTACTTTTTATAAAAAAAAGTAAATGCCAAGGAACTAAAAATCTTAAAAACTGGTATCCTCTTTACCTGGATTTTTTTATATATATATATACTAGTCATCCACATACAAGCCTGTTTCGCTGTATCACAGCTAATCACTGTGGCTAGACGCATCCACTCACCTCTCGGCCGGGATCGAAACTCGACCCATTTGATGTCAGTCGGAGTCGCTACTCCCTAAGCCATCGACGCATGGAATTACAGAAGGAAAATTTTAACGTGCTGTATATAAGTGGTGTATACACACGCCAGTCACCGAGAGAACTCAATTAATTTCTGAAGTGTCACGCATATAGCTGAATTGGAAACTGTTATTAAAATTTTCTTCTCCAGAGAGCTCAATCGTAATGAGAGCATAATATATGAGTCATCCACATACAAGCCCGTTTCGCTGTATCACAGACGCATCTCTGGCAAGGATCGAAACTAGACCGATTTGGTGTCAGTCGGAGTCTCTAATCTCTAAGCCATCGGCGCATGGCATCAGTGTAGGGAGATTTTAACGTCTTGTATGTAAGCAGTGTATACAGACGCCAGTCACTAATAGAACTCAATTCATTTCTGAAGAGTCACGCATTATAGCTGAAGTGGAAACTGTTTTTAAAATTTTCTTCTCCAGAGAGCTCAATCGTAATGAGAGCATAATATATTAGTCATCCACATACAAGCCCGTTTCGCTGTATCACAGACGCATCTCTGGCAAGGATCGAAACTAGACCG
>JBBBDQ010001451.1:105000-210000 GCA_037127315.1 Ascarosepion bandense
TGGCACTTAACTGACTGACTGTTTTAAAATTAATGTTTTGAACCTTGCAATTATTTTCTTCATTCCTTATTCATTTGAACACACACACATATATATATATATATATATATATATATAGGAAAAAGTACTAAAACTTTGTAAGTTTAAAAATGTATTTTTTGACAGTATTTATCTATTTATATTATTATATTTGATATTTCAGACCGTCCTCGACCCTTCATCAGAAACAAATGATTTTAAAATTTAAATTAGAAACGTATTTCGCGAGAGCGTTCGTTTACATCACGTGATGCAGATATTTGTAAATGTAAACCAATATAATACTTATAAATTTTGTTTTAGAGAAAATCTTTTTTAGGGAATATACTGATAAATATAAGAGACAATGAATGTCTATTATGTTTAATCATGAGCCGTTCTAAACATCGTATTTTGGCTTTAATTTCAGCTGAAAATAAAGAAAATATTCTCCAACATTTGGATAATTTTCTATTAAGTTGCTTCTAAGCTTTCGGCTCACAGAGACGTTAACTTAAAAAGCATCCACCATCAAAGATGATTTTATTTTCTGTTGACATAAAACTTTGCTAACTAACAATAACAGTTACCAAATAGCAAACGCAGTTCGCAAATTTGCAATGCAGTTCTATGACGTCACACCGCGTTAGAGAGCGAAATGTTAACAGAACCATATATTTAAATTCAATGTAATGTGTTATGACCAGATTTAAACGAGATTTTATTAAGTGTAGGTTGTTTGGATTTAATGTAGATGGCCTCCAATATATGAAGGTCCTTTTTACCGTGTGTATGAGTGAGGACTATTGTATTGTTGTCAAAATAAATGTGAGCCGAAAGCTTAGAACCAACTTAATAAAAAATTATCCAAATGTTGGAGAATGTTTGTCTTTATTTTCACTGAAATTCAAGCCAAAAATACGATATTAAGAACGGCACATTATTAAACATAATAGACATTCATTTTCTCTTATATTTAACAGTATATGTTTAGAAAACTATCTGCTAAATATACACTATACATTTTGATACACTAAATATGTATACATGTATATGTGTGTGTGTGGAGGGGGCGTTTGTGTGTGGTGGGGCTTTCGTAATGCAAAACCTGGTGGTAGGGAACATTAATTCTCAGTGTCTGATCTAGCTTTCTGGCAATAGTTTGGTTTTTTCGGATATCACTAAAACCTTTATTCTTGACTATCTCTTTGGTATTCAGCACATCAAAATGCGATACTAGGAACTAAATTATCTGCTGTATATCAGTCAGTCAGTCAGTTAAGTGCCATACGTGATACACGCTTGGGCGATCATATCTCGTAAGACTGACTGGGCAGAAGATGATCCCCCAATAGGTTGCCATTACTTGTTACGGTAGACTGATTGCCGGCCAAGGATATAGAACCCAATCTGTCCTGTCATTTACCTCATATCTTGTAGGAGAAGAGATAGATTATTTCCCATTATTATATTAAGTATAATTAGTGGGGGATCAGTTTATTACTTCATAACAATAGAAAACCAGACCCACACTTTATGTCCAGTAGAATTTTTAATTGCTTCCAACTATTATATTCAGTCAGTCAGTTAAGTGCCATACGTGATACACTCTATTGGCGACCATTTCTCGAAAGAGACATGACTGACTGGGCAGAAGATTCTCCCGCAGTAGGTTGCCATTACTTTCTGCGGTACACTGGTTGCCGAATCAAAGCTACAGAACACAATCTATCCTGCCATTTAACTCATATCTGGAAGAAGAAGAGATAGATTATACTTCATTATTATATTAAGTATAATCAGAGGGAATCAGTTTACTACTTCATAACAATAGAAAACCGATCCCCTACTTTATGCTCAGTAGAAGTTTTACTCATGTTTCCAACTAATATATTCAGTCAGTCAGTCAATTGCCATACGTGACACACGCTTGGTCGACCATGTCTCGGAAGAGACATGACTGACTGGGAGTAAGATTATCCCGCAGTAGGTAGCCATTACTTTCTACGGTAGACTGGTTGCCAGCCAAGGATATAGAACCCAATCTGTTGTGTTATTTAACCCATAACTGGAGGTAAGAGACGGATTAATACTTTTCCTAATGGTATATGTGCGTAAGTGAATGCAAGGAATTTAACTAGAATTCGAACTTGGCTTCCTGATTTCACGTTCCGAACCGATATCCACTGCACCACTTGTTACTAGACCGCAGGTGTTATTCGTGTCTCCTAAACATTTTGTGCATTTTGCAGTGCCAGCTCCCTCAATTCATTCCGCATGTAAGGAAAATTTTGTTTGGCCCTACTTACCTCTCCATGTAAATTACGGTTTTCATTACTGATCAATATGGCACCAGTAATATAGACTTGCCGCCATGCGTCCTCGCTGAAAGCAGCAAACGTAAATAAAAGTAAATCCATGCTTGTTCTTAAAAGAACATGAAAAAAATTGAGTAGAAATTTGAAGACGCTTTCCCTATTCTATGTCTTATAGCATTAAAAGCAACTCTAACTTGTATATTCCTACCTAGGATAATTATGACAGCCACGTTATCTTAACAGTCTGTTTTTGTCGTCATTTTTGAAAACTTTTTTAAAGGAAATTTTTCTCAGGAATTCGCAAGAGTAAATAATTTGAGAGGCATGTAGCCGGCTTTTGTGTGCCTTTTTGTAAATGCTCTTTTTGCATTGCGAATGTTCCGATCAATGAAAGCTCTCTAAAAGTTTGCTTCTCAAAAGTTACAAAGAACAAATCGTTAACGACCTGGGAATTGAAAGACTAGATTCTTTTTAACACGAAAAGCGAAGAAAACCAAATAAAAATCTCTAATTTTTCTATGAATATTTCGCGACAGTTATTTGGTCCAATATTTCTTTTAGTCATTCCTTGTTTCTTACGTTTGTTCTTTTCCCACATTTATTTCTGTTAATATTATTTTTAAGTCAATACGTCATTTTCCTTCTTTTCGTTTTCTTCCTAATCTTAAATTACTTTTTCTGTTTCTTTCAGTTGGTATTTCATTCATTATTTCTTTCTCTCAGTCAATGTGTCTTATCGTTAATATCTTTTTTTTTTTGTCAGTAAGTACTTTGTTCGGGCTTTTTTTTACTTTCAATTGATATTTGCTTTTTTCTTTCTTTCTTTCTTTCTTTCTTTTCATATCTTTTATCTATTAAAGTTTTTTATCTTTCTTTCTTTTTATTTTTTTCAACAAATATTTCTTTCTTTCCGTGCATATATCTTTCTTTCCTTTTCTTTCTTTCTTTCTTTCTTTCTTTCTTTCTGTGCCTATTTCATTCTTTAATCACTTTTTCTCTCTTTTCTTAATTCTTTTTTCAGTAAATATTTCTTTCTCACCGTGCATATATATTTCTTTCTTTTTTCTTTTTTCTTTTTTCTTTCTTTCTTTTTTCTTTTTTCATGCATATTTTTTATTTATTAAAGTTTTTCTAACTTTCTTTCTTCTTTTTCAGTAAATATTTCCTTCTTCCCGTGCATATTTCTTTCTTTCTTTCTTTATTTCTTTCTTTCTTTCTTTCTTTCTTTCTTTCAGTCAATAATTTTCTCATTTTTTAAGTCTGTGTTTTTTTTCTTTTTAATCCAATAATTTTCGTTCTTTTGTAAGTACGTCGTTGTTACTGTCAGTTGTTCATTGAAGTATTTTTTCTTTATTTCTTTTTTTCATATTTCTTTCATTTAATATTTCACTCTATCTGTCTATATATCCTTCTCTTTTTTAAATCAATACTTTTATTTCAGTAAGTACTTTTTGTTTGTTTGTTTGTTTCTGTCTGTCTTTCTTTCTTTATGTATTTATTTAAATTAGTATTTGTTTATTTCTGTGAATATTTATTTTTATTTTTATTTCTTTTTCGTTTTTCTTTCTTTCTTTTAATATTAGCTGAAACGATTATTGAAAGAGTGGAATTTATTCAGTAAACCATTCTGTCTTTTATATTTTTCTTGCTTTGCTAGTTTTCTTCTTGCTTTTTTTTTTATTCTTCTCAATCCTGCTTCATTCTAACCCTAACCCCAACTTTGAAAACGCCTTTTAAATTTTCATCACCATTTTTCTTCTCTTCATCACATTTATCGTAACTTTCTTCTTTTCTCTTATTTCCTCCATGTTATCGTCTATCTTTTTAGTTTCCTATTTTTTAACTTCTCTATTCTGTTGCTCGCCATTGCATCATTTCCCAGTTCTCTTAACCTTCTTTTTTGGAGCGGTTTTGTTGGTGTTTTTCTGTCTCAATGTTTCCGTGATTCATTTATTTTTTTTTTTATCATTTCATCCCAAGCAAGGCATTCCACTGCCACTATTGCGCAGGAGCTTACATAGGGGAAGGTGAAGAGAAGGAGTGATAGATTATAGGGAGTGGCTAAGAGAAGGAGGACTGTGGTCATAAAGTGAAGGATCAGTTTATATATTGATTGTAATGTATAATTCATCCCCCACTTTATAGACACATTATAACAGTATAAATTTTTTTATGTAATCATTTCACACCAAGCAAGGCATTCCACTGCCACTATTGTGCAGGGGGTTACATAGGGGAAATTGATGAGAAAGAGTGACAAATTATAGGGAGTGTCAGGAAGTGGCTAAGAGACGGATGACTGTGGTCATAAAGTGACGGATCAGTTTATATATTGATTGTAATGTAGAATTGATCCCCCACTTTAAACCCACATTATAACAGTATAGTTTTTTTTATGTAATCATTTCACACCAAGCAAGGCATTCCACTGCCACTATTACACCGGGGGTTACATACGGGAAGGTGATGAGAAAGAATGACAAATTATAGGTAGAGTCAGGAAGTGGCTAAGAGACGGATGACTGTGGTCATATAGTGAGGGATCAGTTTATATATTGATTGTAATGTAGAATTGATCCCCAAATTTATATTCACATTATAACAGTATAGTTTTTTTTATATAATCATTTCACACCAAGCAAGGCATTCCATTGCCACTATTGCGCAGGGGCTTACATAGGGGAAAGTGATGAAAAAGAGTGGTTAGATTAAGGAAATGTTAGAAGGAGGGTGAGAGACGAATGAGGATACCGAGGATGAGGGTTGGGTAGATGGGAAGAGTGTTTGAGAAAATGGATGCGAGTTAGTGTGTTAGGAGGTGTCTGGTGACCTTACATTTAAACTCATGGAGATTGTAGCTGTCGGGGAAGTAAGTATGTGGAAGGGAGTTCCACAGGCGGGAAGTGCGAGAAAAGAAGCTGTTGGAGTAGAAATTGCGATTATATTTTATTGTTTTCACTGTAAAAGGGTGGGACCTAGTTGCTAATCTAGTATCTCGTGCAAATTTGTACCTAGGGGCCACCAGTGATCTAAGTTCATCGGAGCATAAGCCATGAAAGTATTTATAGAAGAGGCACAGGGAAGCCACATCACGCCGGTGAGAGGGTTAATGCAGCCGGTCTGCCAAGTCGGTATAGATCACATTACAGATTCTCCGTTGTGTTTTTCCTTTTTCATTATTAATCAAGAAAGTCAAATAAAGAAACAAAGAAGATAAAAAACTATTTCGATGAAAGACACAGTGCGAGGACTAGGGGCCCAGAAAATACATATTTGCTTGAGGCCAGAGGGAGATATTCTACTTAGTCGACCCGTATTTTCGATGAAAGGAAGAGCTTTAAATACCTTTAAACAGAATAGAAATCATTTCTTTCAAGAATTAAGTGCCATACAGGTTTCGTTCCAGTGCTTAGTATTATAATATTTACCTGCTTCAAATTCAGGTATGTCAATCATGCAAGGCTTAAAGGAAAGCCTTTTCCAAAGAAAATATAGAACTGAAGTAAATGAATGAAAAGCTCTCTACAGACCTCGTTAGATAATTAAATTTATGGATATAGTTGCAATTGTATGAGAAGCAGTATCCAGCAGTTGGTCTGAAAAGCGTCCAGAATATTGTATCAATAATGTTATTAGTTATCACTGAGCTGGTCAGCTAATGTTGAGATAGATCTTAAAATATATTCTTATTTTATTCTGTGTTTTGGTATTTTGAATAAACTATTTTACAGTTCAGTAGTTTTATTTAGTATTTGTGATCGAAGGGCTCCAAAATTAATTTTATTTCTGTGGCCTCCTTTCCTTTTATCTTTTGTCTAGTTAATTATTATGTCCCGGGCTTGGTAGTTATTGATATTCTCTCTTCTATACAAATATTTTGGGGCGTTATTGAAAGCTGGTTTTTAGTCTCTATGTTATTTATTGTATTTTTTAGTTGAGTTATATGCTTTTGAAAAATAGTTTTTTCTTAAATATTCTCTTTCGATGCTTTGCATGAGAAGACTCATCCATCATTCTCATATTTGTTTTGATGAGGGTAATTTGCATGTTAAAATATTTTATACTAGCAGTATAGCCCGGCGTTGCTCGGGTGTAATGAAAGCTTTAAAACTAATCCCTGGTACTGGAGCTCACACACTTTGGACGTTGGCACGAAAGACTAAAAAGCAATAGTTGTTTTCAGTTAAAGCGAAACCGTAGACTGAAATAAAAACGAATGGATGTAAGTCAAATTTTCATTTCCTGGTATCGATATCAAATTAGTTTTTTTCGTTGTAAACTGAATTTTGAACGCTAAATAAGTCCTCTGAGTAAATGGTATTACGGCTGAGACTAAGAACTACAATTATATCTACTTAGAGCCAAACCCGAAGCAAAAACTAAAATAAAACGGCTGAAAAAAATACAGACATACAGGCAGATAAACAGACACACACACAAACATCTTGCCTTATATATATACATATATTATCGATTTTCAGCAATATTGTAAGAACTGCAACCTTGAAACTTCTGAATATCGTTTCTTATGTCTTTGTCTATGAGTGTATCAAATTTGATTAAAATCGGACCACTCTTTCTATTACCCGATGTTTTCGATTTTCGATATTTATCGGGTGTACCTCGAAACAAAACCTAGCTAAGAACACTCGTAGATGCTTATAGTACAACTGTGTACATTTTCAAGAAAATCGGTTCAGCCGTTTCGGAGTCTATAGGTAAAGGACACACACACACACACACACACACACACACACACACACACACAACAGACACACACAGACAAAGTTCCATTTATTAATAAGTTTAGAGAATTCAAAATATAGAAGATAACGAATAACATTTTATATAAATTTTTGAAGATGAAACTTGACTAGAAAAGCAATCCGGAAGTGAATTCCATCAACTTTACCTACACTATTCACATTAGATGTTTAAGCTTAGAGTCATCTATGACGATTTGTAAGCATGTTTCATTGGTATCCGGTTGTTGTCGCATGAAATATCCTCAGGTGAATTATTCTGTCAATTACGGTGTTTGCTATCATCATTTTTAAAATATTCATATGTAAACCAATAAGGAAATGGTATTCAACAGAATTCTTGAGATAACTGACATAGACCATATTCTTTGAGAGAAGAAAGCTAGAAAAATAGGGTACTGTCATGGCGGCATCACCGACAGACTTATTGATCTATTTCAAGCATTACTTATACCTCCCCTCACAAGAGGTCAATGGGTGTATCATTACGAGTCACAGTTCTAAGGTCGAATCATAGTATTCCATACTAACTCGTATCATCGTTCCTACTAACCAAGTTCCAATTATTGTATTCTTTACGTATTTAATATATATTCGTATTTTCCTGTTGTTTATGCGTTATTCTTGCTGGACCTTTAACCGGGTCCACGAGAGGTACCAAAAGTGGATCGAGATTATTTCAGGCTATAATACTAATCCATGCTCTTCTAGTGAGACGTTATAAGATTTTTTTTTTAACTTAGTTAACTGAATGTTATATATACAGTCTAGTATGGATCAATCTCGAAATACGAGGAAATATTATTGGAGAAATAGTCTTACATTACAGTTGGGAATCCCCATACATTAGCTTATTAAAACATATCTTATTCACAAGAAAATAAATTGCAATATCCAAAAAAAAAAAAAAAAGAAAAAAATGCTGACATGTGTTTAATATTTTCAGACAATGCTAATTAAGCTAAGTGGAAATAATTCCACAGATTCTGTTCAGTGCGTTGCAAAGAGAATAAAAGCATTAAAAAAAGAAAAAAGAAACACCATATATTTTTTCTTTCAGACATTCAATAATTTCTTTTAATGTTGAACTGAAAATGCGTCAACCGTCTACGGTGAATAGATTCTTTGATTTAAAAAAAATAGTCATGTGTTTTTGCTTGATTTCTGTTGTTTGGCGTTCAAAGTTGGGACTATTTATTGAAACTGCGATTTTCGACAATGACAAAAACAATTATTTGAATTTTGCTTATTGAAAAAATCTTTATTCACCTGTGAAACTTGAGGTGATCTTTTTTTCGTCTCCCTATTTCACAGCGTTGGACTAACGATACTACCCGTCAAAAACATTTTATTTAGCTCTTCACCTTTTTGTCAACATTTAAGGTGTTGAATGTACGCTACCGGCAATAATTATTAGGCTACCCAAGTTTTAAAAAAAATGATGTATTTCATACTATTTTTAATAGTTATTTTCAAGTGGATAATTCTAAAGGAAAATAGAATGGTTCTTTTGTTATTATTACTTTGCAAAATTTTACAAGGCAGCCAAGAAGCCTTTGACTCGGCCAGCCAATAAGAAAAGGAGACTAGCATGGGGAAGAGAGCACAAAAACTGGACACCAGAACAGTTCATTTGATGCACATGTTATTGTGCAGTATAAACAAAAGAACCATTCTATTTTCTGTAGAATTCTCCACTTGGCAATAAATACTAAAAATAGTATGAAATACATCTTTTTTTTTTAAATGGGGTTGGCCTAACAATTATGCCCGATAGTATATATATATATATATATATATATATATATATATATATATATAACAAATCTACAGGGTGCGATGGGTTAATTGTCTCTATTTGCCTTGTAAAATATCGCAAAGTAATAATAACAAAAGAACCATTCTATTTTCATTTAGAATTCTCCACTTGGCAATAAATACTAAAAATAGTATGAAATACATCATTTCTTTAAATAAAAACTGGGATGGCCTTATAATTATGGCCAGGAGTATATATATATATATATATATATATATATATATATATATATATATATATATAGCAAAGCTACGGGGTGCGATGGGTAAATTGTCGATATTTGCCTTGTAAACTTTTGCAAAGTAATAATAACAAAAGAACCATTCGATTTTCATGTAGAATTATCCACTTGGCAATAAATACTAGAAACAGTATGAAATACATCATTTTTATTTAAAACAATGTGGTGGCCTAATAATTATGGCCGGTAGTGTATGTCTGTCACATCTTTTATATGATCAAGATCGCGTTTCAAATATATTTTTTAGAAATTCAGTATTTTTCTGTTTTGACAATGTGTCTTTCCGATGGGAAGGTCTAATGATTACTAATGTTCAAAACTTCTTAAGAACATATTCCTTATTTATTCCCGAGCTAAAAAAAGGATTCCCAGCTTCTGGAACTATTGATATGAACGCATTAAGGTGTTCGCACATTAGGCTCGAATTATATAGATTTATTTTTTTGCGCGCTGGTATATTGTTTTCATTAGGTTGCTAAATTTTGGCACAAAACACTACAAGAAAAACTCAGTGAAGATAGAAGTCACAACTCAAAGATTAGAATTAACAAACTTAGCAAAAAAAAATTATCCAACATATCGAGTAATCTTCTAATCATACTTTCTTTTAAGCATTTGGCGTCAAATATAAGACAGTCAGTAGAATTGAACTCACTACTAATTTCAACAAGGAAACCTCATATTATCTTGGTGAAAAGTCATATCTATTGTTTTGTCTGTTATGACTGTTCTCAGTAGCAATGATTAAGCAGATTAACTTGTTAAGTTTTGGGGATCACCCCTTTTTACACATAAGAAAGGACTCGCCGGAAGTGTACATATAATCCTGCTTATACAGAGAACGGAAGTAGTAGTTGTAGAGTTACCTCTACTACTATGACACTGTCAGCTCTCTGCCTTTGGATGGAGAGCGCTCTTTGCTTTCGGGCAGAAAGCACTAACCCAGTCGTGGTTCCCCCGAAGGGTAGAAGCACGACTGGGGAAAAATAGACAGCCATTTTTTGGCCGGGCCATATAGCCCGGAAGTCCCACTTATAACTGACCATGTGTCACATGTTGCCCTTAGTGGGAGGGACAACTAAATAATGTAGTAGTTGTAGAGTTGCCTCTACTACTATGACACTGTCAGTCTCTGCCTTTAGGTAGAGAGCGCTCTCTGCTTCCGAGCAGAGAGCACTAACGCAGGCGTGGTTCCGCCGAAGGGTAGAATCACGACTCGGTAAAAATAGACAGACATTTTTTGGCCCGGCTATATGGCCGGGAAGATCCACAATAAATAGACCTTGTGTCACATTAATCTTGCGTGGGAAGGTTGGTAAATATTGTAGTAGTTGTAGAGTTTCCTCTGCTACTATGACATTGTCAGCTCTCTACATTCGGGTAGAGAGCGCTCTCTGCTTCCGAGCAGAAACAGTAACCCAGTCGTGGTTCCGCCGAAGGGTAGAATCACGACTCGGTAAAAAATAGATAGATATTTTTTGGCCCGGCTATATGGCCTGGAAGACCCACAATAAATAGACCTTGTGTAACATCTAGACTTCCGTGGGAAGGTTTGTAAATACCGTAGTAGTTGGAGAGTTTAGTAAGGTGTCAGTTGGTCTGTAAGTTGGTGCAGAGTTAGTTAAGTTGTTTTGGATATAGACTTATTACCCGGACATACGATTTCACGGCAAGACTGTATATATTGATTTTTACTAATAGTATTTCTGAATCGACTAACCCGTGTTCCAGTTTGTATATCTTGTTCAATATAACTTACATTTTCTATCTCCATATCAATTTTTCTTATTTATTATTTTGTGTGTTTTCTCAACCGGAATCCATAACATGAACCATTACCTATCACCGAATATGTTCCCAAAATATTTATTTAAGAATGGCTGATGTTTGGAGCAATTATATATTTGCAAATTTATTCTAATTGAATGATTATTGAACTTTTTTTCAAGTAGGGTACATGCTCACAATATCAGAGCTTACAATTGTGTCTGCTAAGGTGCGCAAATATCTTTTGAATATCACTTGTAACCTTTAGCGTTATCAACAAGTAGCCAAGGAACATTCTCTGGTCTTCGGTAAATATTTACACAGATGATACGCACTTGAAAACAATCAAGACAGTTGGAGTATTTTAGCTGATCTTTCATGTAATCCAGCTTCATGAGGAAAAACGGATGTGTACCATTTAATCCTGATCAGTATTTGAGTTTTCCACAGCCACAGTGAACGGTTGCACCCTCATGAAGGCGATATGCTTTCAAAGTTTAATGGAGCCCAGATTCACTCCAAGTGGAACCCATATACTATCCATTGCGAAATCTAATAGAAAATGCAAGGAAAGTACTTTTATTTTATAACCATATCGCCCCAAGCAAGGCATTTTGCTGTCACTGTTTTCCATAGGAGGAAAGTTATGAGAAAGAGTGACAGGTTATAGAGGGTATCAGGAAGTGGGTAAGAGAAGGATGAGAATACTGATGAGAGTGGAGTGGACGGAGAAGGGAGCATGAGATAGAGGATGCAGGTTAGTGAGATAGATGATGACTGTTGACTTTACATTTCAATTCTTGGAGATTGTAGTTGTTGGAAAAGCAAGTAAATGGAAGAGAATTCCACAGGCGGGAAGTGCGAGAAAAGAAGCTGCAGGAGTAAAATTTGCTTTTACATTTTATTGGTTTCACAGTAAAAGGGTAGGACCTAGTTGCTAATCTTGTGGCTTGAGTAAATTTATATATTGGGGACACCAGTGAGCTAAGTTTATCGGAGCAGAAGCCGTGAAAGTATTTGTAGAAGAGCCACAGGGAAGCGTCAGTGCGCCGGTGAGAAAGTGACTGTATCCGAGCTGTCAAGTTTTATAAAACTTTTCTTAATGCAATGCTCAAGAGTAAGTCAAGGTAGTGGGCTACATTTAAAAAAGTTATGATGAATGAAATGTGATATAAGGAGACATTGAGTGAATATTATGAGGACAAGGAGGATATAAAACAACTGAAGTTTAATTTGAAGAGGCCATTGTTGAAGAATTCAGAGAAAAATATCAATTCCTAAAAAAACATTGTGCGATTGCAACATTCTCGTAGCATAAATGTGTGACAACCAAGATGAGAATAATAGTTTGAAAATAATACAAAAATACTGACATAAAACTCCTCCCTTGAATTAAACTAAATTATGAAATGCGATACGAACCTGCCATCATAATAAATTATCAATAACAACTACAATCTCCAAGAATTTAAATGTAAAGTCAATAGTCATCGCCTATCTCACTGACTTTGATCCTCTCTCTCTCATGTTCTTTTCTCCGTCCACTCCAATCTCATCAGTATTCTCATACTTCTCTTACCCACTTCCTGACATCCTCTATAACCTCTGACTCTTACTCATAACTTTCCTCCTATGTAACCCCTTGCAAAACAGAGCCAGCAAAATGCCTTGCTTGGGGCGATATGGTTATAATAAAAGATCTGTACATTTATATTCCAGAGAATGTAAATAAATCTAAAAGACATGCATGTGTATCTAATTCGTTTTCTACGACTTATCAACAGACAAGAAATTATTATGTAAATGTAAAGTGGGGGATCAATTTTATATTACAACTAATATATAAATTGATTTCTCACTTTATGTCCACAATCATTCTTCTTTTATTCACTTCCTGACACCCCCTATAACCTGTCACTCTTTCTTATAACTGTCCTCCTATGTAACCCTCTGCAATACAGTGGCAGTAAAATGCCTTGCTTGGGGCGATATGATTATAAAAAAAGTCTTAAAATTTACTGCTTATATTTACCAAGCCTACTTTTCTGACCTAGCCCCAAACAGTGACGGGTAGAATCAATGGTCGGCACTCAACAGCCTTGTTTCACGAATTAAAGTGTGAATATTTTGATTGATTTGAAAATGAATATTTAGAAAATGAGGAGTTTTGAAAATGTGATCTCCCTTCAGGACAAAAGCGATAACATCTTTTCTTTATTATTGAGGTTTTGCAAAATATAGAATGGTAAATTTATCTTCGGTTTGAGAAGTCGGAGTTGACCTTTTCATGGACTGGCTACAAGCAAAGGCTAGAAAGTAACTAGCAACTTGTTCAAATTTTACCTGGCAGCAAGGACTCTGACTAAGAGATTGGAGATTTTGAGGCGCGTGAAACCACCTCTTTACTGCTATTGTTGCCCAGTCTACCATGACCTGGGGTGGTAGCACTTTTTAGGTTCCCAACTATGGGCAAATACTGAACACCCAAACAAAAACCAACAGTACGGTTTTATAATAAACTAGCAGCATAGCCCGGTGTTACTTGGGTGTAATGAAAGCTTTAAAGCTATTCCATGGTCCTGGAGCTCAGACTCAGCCTAAAGAATATTTGTGTGAAGTTTGGTGAGAATCGGATAAAAATTGTGGATTTGTATAAAGAACATACAGACAGATAAACAGACACACACAAAAGCATCTTGCCTTTTATATATATATATATATTATCGACTTTCTGCACTATTGTAAGAACTGCAACCTTGAAACTTCTGAATATCGTTTCTTATGTCTTTGTCTATGAGTGTATCAAATTTGATTAAAATCGAACCACTCTTTCTATAACTCGATTTTTTCGATTATCGATTTTCGATATTTATCGGGAGTACCTCGGCACAAAACCAAGCTAAGAACACTTGCAGACGATTATAGTACAACTGTGTAAATTTTCAAGAAAATTTGTTCAGCCGTTTCGGAGTCTATAGGTAACACACACACACAGACACACACAGAGACACACAGACAAAGTTCCATTTATAAATAAGTTTAGATTTGCCGGACTTCATCAGTTACTAAGAATTTTGAACCGAACCCTTTATTTCAATCACTCTGTTATATTACTCTCATTCCATATATGAAGCCACACATGGATGCCATGTTGTTATTTCCCTTTTAAATCAACTCTGTAAGTTTTTGTTCGGTACTGCTGTAGCCAGGTATTGAAAAACCAACTTTATTGATAAAGTTACTTTTATCCACCCGGCCATGTGTCCTTGAGAAATTATATACCCCAGTGATCAAAATGAAGGTTTCGATCCGAAATTTCTAGCATAATATCCGAAATGTCGTATATTTGTCAATAAAGATGAGAACAAGCGTTCGAACGGTGGAAATAATGTAAGCATAAAATTTCGTTCAAAATATTTAGATTCCGGCATGAAATGACCCATACAAGTTTTGATATGCCGCTAAATAAAAACAAATAATAAACCAACCAACCAATCTGAGAAAATAATAGAAAATCTACTAGTGTCTCAACCACGAGAAAGTAATCGATATTTTTAGAGTTTAGTGTAGTTAGACGGGAGGCCAAAAGTGTGTGGCATGACTCTTGAAATTTTAAGTGTTGCAAGATTTGTCCGGCAACCATTGAGGGCCAAACTTACTTGGATTAATACACCGGTCATTGAAACCAACTTATAAAGGTTGTGGTTCAAGTGTTCTTGAATTTGTTGTTTTTAGATTCTAGTAAAGGGACACCGAGTAGGTGCACCAAGTAAAAACTGATTTTCACGTGAAAAAAAAATTAATCGTTACACCCCAAGCAAGGCGGTAACGCCACTGGTACGCAGGGGGCTAAAAGATTAGATATGAGGTGAATAAAGAGAAAGACGAACCAGTTAAGCGGGTGTCAGAGAAAGGGGAAGAGAAGGATGGAAACACAGGTGTGAAGACAGTTGCGAAGGCAGAGAGAAAAAAAGGAGAAGATATACAGGGTGATGTAGAAAGAACTAGAGTCAAGTGGATAAGAGATGGGTATTGACATTGCATTTAAATTCCTGGAGGTTGTAGCCGTCAAGAAAGCAAGAATATGGAAGGGAGTTCCACAGGCGGGAAGCGCAAGAAAATAAACTACTGGAGTAGAATTGTCGGCTGCATTTAGTTGATCTAACTGTGAATGGGTGGAACCCAGTTGCCAGTCTGGTAGCCTAAGTAAACTCATATGGCAGGGGCACCAGTGACTTAAGTTCGTCGGAGCAAAAGCCATGAAAATATTTGTAGAATAGACAGAGGGAGGCCACATCATGTCGGTGGAAAAGTGGCTGGAGTCGAGCCGCCAAGTCGTTAACTATCACATTACTGCTTCTCCTTTGGAGCCTGTCGAGAACACTGAGATGAACAGCATGGGCGCCTGACCATATATGGCAGCAGTACTCCATGCATGTACGGATGGTTGATTTGTATATAAGATAGATTCAGGCGGAAAAAAAACATCCTGCCGAGAGACAGTGGCCCAACCTTTCTATCAGGGGTTTTTGATATTGAATCAATATTATATTTCCACTTGAGATCGGAAGAGAGGGTAAGGCCGAGGAGGCGCAATGTGTTACTCTCAGGGAGACTCATTTCGTCCATGCTTATGGGAGGCAGGAGAGGTTGTCTGTGATGACTGACAGACAACAGCTTCGTCTTAGACGCAATAAAATTCACAAGCCACATTTTTCCCCTATTCCACCACTGAATGTGCCTGAAAAAATAGCTTGTACATTATCACTGGACAGTAAATGCTTATTGAAGTGGACAAGTCGTCTCTAAAGGCGAAAATTTTTGGTTCTAACAAAACTGAATTACCGGAAATTAAAATCAAATAGAGTATAACAAGTGTTAAAAACTCTTTCAAGTATGTAATAAGACCGTTGGCTTTGATAAACATAAAATCTAAAGGAAATTGTTCTCTGTTGAATAACACTTTTTGTTCAATTCATCTGAGTGACACGTGGAAAAATATTTTGAATTAGTTTTTACTTAGGGAAACAAATGAATATTTTTCATGAATTCCGTACGAATCTATCTATCTATTTATCTATCTATCCAGCTAGTTACATATCAAAAAAATTCATGTATATGTATGGCTACCTATTTTTACGTATGTATGTATGTATATATGTATATATGTATGTATGTACACTACCGGCCATAATTATTACGCCACCCTAGTGTTTTAAATAAATGATGTATTTCATAGTATTTTTTAGTATTTATTGCCAAGTGAATGATTGTAAATGAAAACAGAATGGTTCTTTTGTTAATATTGCACAATAACATGTGCAGTAAATGAATTTATAAATATTTAATAATTACCTGTATTACAGTTTCATCAATGAAAGAAGGAAGAAAATTTAGAGTGATTCGGACGAGTTCATCTTTGCTTCCTTGCCTTGTAGAATTTTGCAAAGTAATAATAACAAAAGAACAATTCTATTTTCATTTAGAATTATCCACTTAAAAATAGTAAATACGTCATTTCTTTTAAAAAACTGGGATGGCCTAATAATTATGGCCGGTAATCTATCTATCTATCTATCTATCTATCTATCTATCTATCTATCTATCTATCTATCTCCATCAATTCAGTTCTATCTATCTATCTATCTATCTATCTATCTATCTATTTTTACAGTATAGTTCACCATGTAGGAGGCCTGGGACCCTAGAGATAGCGTATTATGTTAACGTACAGTTTATATGAATAAGAGAGGAAGATGCTGGTTGACTCCAGATTGAATAGTTTGAGATTGTGGTGATCAAGAAATAATTCTCTTCGGAGTCTGTTCTGTAGACAAGTAGCTCGCGGGAAGAAGCTGTTTGAGTGAAACCTACTTCTCGCTGATGGAATACTGAGGAAGTGTGCGTGTTTTACTACTATGTAAAAGACATGGCGGGTAAAGTCGTGAAGGCCAGACCGGGTGAAACCTGGATATGCAGTTGATCCGAATACTTTTCATGGTAATAGTGACAAAGAATAGCAGAAATCCATCTCAAAACATTGATTTAAATGTATATTTATTGCCAAGTGTGAGCTAGAAATAATCGAGCCTGTTTAAAGAAGTATATTGTATAGAAATTTTGAAAGTTAAATATTTTGTTAAAAACTAAAACATACAATATTATTTTCTATTACATATACAGATTGGTAAATTTTAGTACAAAAAAAGAAAAATACATGAGCGATAGACAGTATGTATTTCGCCCCTCTAGGTCCGTTGCTGATGTCTTAGCTATAATTACACACAGCAATGAATAATGAATTAATCTCAAGAGCAAGTGTATTTGATAACTTAAAGGCCACTCACAAAGTGCGACATCGGAAGTTGATAGACATAATTTTCAGCTTTGGGGTCTCTGGAAAAAAATTATTCACAATTATTAACGCCCTTTTATCTGGTATGTCCATGAGATCACTGTAGGCTTTTATCACTACCTTACACTATTTCTGCTTTATATAAACGATCTGACCAGAAACATTCTTGAAAACTAGTATAAGTCTAGGTAGATAATGCTACAGTTTATGAATGCCCCTCCAAAAATCGAAATAGTCAGAGCCCAGCAACTTATTTCTACTTTGGGTATTTACTAGAAACGTCTTCATTGAGAAAAAATGTTCGGTTTTAACGTAGGAATTCCAAGCACTTAAGTTCGGACATAGACCATGCATAGGGCATTGATCGGGATCATGTTTAATTATTGCCAGAAGAGATTTCCTTCTTTGGCATAGCATCGACTTGGTTTCTCTCCGCCCGGAAGCAGAGAGTCCAAGAAACTTGAATTCGAATGGAACTCTGATCTCTATTTTAACCCTCTAGGGCCATTCGTATCATATTTGATACAGTATGAAAACAAGCCTTGAAAGAAATATTTTCTTGAAAAATTTTTTAAGAGAAATATTTTATAAATTTCAAATGAAAGCAGTACTGACTGCTCAGTCAATGAATACCAAATGTTTCCTTATAGGGAAATACCAAATGTTTCCTTATAGGGAAATACTGTATCAAATATGATACGAATGGCCCTAGAGGGTTAATCTAGGTCTGATAGCACACTAGGATAAGATTTGCTTTTAACATACAATAATAACTAACATTAATATTATCGAGTGAACCCTTCATTTCCTCCAGTCAAAATGATTAAATGTAGTTCTAACAAAGCATGGATTTCTTTCCAGATCTCAAGTGGAACACATATATACGATCTATCGCGAAAGAGTCTTGAAAATGATTAGACCTTTATGTCACTTCAGGACGTAACTGTTATCATAACTGATAACATGATTTATCTTTACGAGAAATAGATCAGAGCTATATTGGAGAAATACTGCTATGTCTGTGAAGAGCTGTCGAAAGTGCCAAACAATATTACGCAATATTATTATATTATATTATTATTAACAATATTATTATATATAACAATATTATATATAATATAATATTATATTATATTATATATAATATAATATTATATTATATATAATATAATATTATATTATATATAATATAATATTATATTATATATAATATAATATAATATTATATTATATATAATATAATATTATATTATATATAATATAATATTATATTATATATAATATAATATTATATTATATTATATATAATACATAACTTTGAAGTTATGTATGCCCTAACCCTACAACCCACATCTCACAGATGGCGTTCGGAACTTTGCAGCCAGGACCCATAATGGCATATATACAAAACCGAATCACCCCATTCCCTTTCTTGATACAAACACATAACTTCTTTTCGATGGTCAATACTTTGTGAATCAGATAACCAAGACGCTACTAACCTGCTCACTTTTATCTTAACCTCTTCAAGTTTAGGTTCAACCGTTATCTATCCCGCATATCCTCATAATCTTTATCTACGCCCATTCCGTAACCTTTACGTAACACTTGGGCCGTATACTGAAAGAACATGTAGTAAAAAACTAATTTTAAGAAATATATTTTTACATTAGGAATCTCGATAGAAATCATTTTTCTTGTCTCAGACTCTTAACATTATAATTTCAATAATTTTGTTACGAGCGACTTTGATTTTACACTGTTTCATATATGGAGTAAGGATATTTTTTTTAATCATATCACCCCGAGCAAGGCGGTAACGCCACTGATGTGCAGGGGGCTACGTAAGAGTGAAAAGTTTGGAAAAGAGAAATCCGGAAACCATATCCTAAACAGGAAAACAAGGGATGAGCCTCTTCACCTGTTCAATAGACGCGGGTGGAGTGTGAACCGGGCGATAGTTTAGTCTATCTACTCCAATTGAAAAAAAAAAGAAAAGAGTGAAAAGATTGGAAAAGAGAAAGCCGGAAACCACATCCTGAGCAAGAAACAAGTGATGAGCCTCTTTACCTGTTCAATAGACGTGGGTGGAATGTGAAACGGATGATAGTTTAGTCTATCTACTCCAATTGAAAAAGAAAAGAGTGAGAAGATTGGAAAAGGTATTCTTTATTACCTACGACCTACCGTGCATTTTACAACCAAGAGTCCCACATCTCCCACCGGTGGGTTGTTGGAAAATTCCCAGAATACAAATATTAAATTGACATTAACTCTCATTGTTTATATTCAGAAATATTTGATGTTTTGTTTTTAAATGTGGTTCTCGTGTGCTATGATCTAATAAACTTTCAATAATGGCATCCTACTTCCAATAATTAAATCAGAAATTGAAAAACGAAGTAATAGATGGTCGTGTAGGGCTCGAAGATATAATACCACCAACGAACGTCCGGTGGGTCCGATGGGCCTTGCAGATATACTACCACGACCCTCCAGTGCGTCCGATGGGCCTTGCAGATATACTACCACGACCCTCCAATGCGTCCGATGGGCCTTGCAGATATACTACCACGACCCTCCAATGCGTCCGATGGGCCTTGCAGATATACTACCACGACCCTCCAATGCGTCCGATGGGCCTTGCAGATATACTACCACGACCCTCCAATGCGTCCGATGGGCCTTGCAGATATACTACCACGACCCTCCAATGCGTCCGATGGGCCTTGCAGATATACTATCACGATCCTCCGGTGGGTCCGATGCGCCTTGCAGATATACTACCACGACCCTCCGGTGGGACCGATGCGCCTTGCAAATATACTACCACGAGCCTCCGGTGGGTCCGATGCGCCTTGCAGATATACTACCACAACCCTCCAGTGGGTCCGATACGCCTTGCAAATATACTACCACGACCCTCCGGTGGGTCCGATAGGCTTTACAGATATACTATCACGACCCTCTAGTGGGTCCGGTAAGCCTTGCTAATATACTACTACAACCCTCTGACGGTTTGTATGGAAGTCAACCGGTTAACAATGCGTGTTTAAAAAGCACAAAATAGCGTTTATATTGGGGATATATAGATTAGGAAAGATCATTTCTTGTTGTAAATTCAAGATAAATACAATGATATCTTTTAGTCAGAAAAAACATGAGATTCAATTAAATTTGTGTTAAATAGAGGGGGAAAAGTATGAAACAGTTCAACAAAGATGCTTATGCCCGTGAATAGTTGGTGACGTAGCCTTGTGATAACAATCTACGCGGCCTCGAAATGAAGCTGTTTGTTCTAGTATCGAAATTAAAGAGTTGAAATTACGACGGTTGAAAGTAGTTACTTCTTTTGGAACAGATGGCGTTGAATCACAGACAAATGAAATGAACCAGAAACCGTTCTTGGTGGGGAGGGAGCTGGATAAGGTTCTTCAGAAGCTTGATATTTAGGCCAGAAGCTAAGATGTTAGATATCCAAATCGGAAGCGAGTACTTATCTATTATGTACAAAATAAAAGACAATCAGATAAATATTGCATACCGCCATCTAAGCGAACACTTGAAAGAAATTGAAAGAGATTGTTGATTTTTTAAGCGCAGCTTAAATGTAGCAAAAGACTGAAGGTGTCGGGCACTCAGTGAGAATCGAACTCTCTACTTAATTGTAATGATTCTAACGAGATAAGCTTGCTAACCATTACGCCATGTCGATTGCCCAAATATTTTTTAAGCGTATCTTATATCTGGCACAAGGCTGAAAGTGTAAGGATGAAACTCTCTTCTCAGTAAAAATTGCAGAAGATTATCCCGCAGTAGGTTGACATTACTTTCTGCGGTAGACTGGTTGCTGACCAAGGCTATAAAACCCAATCTGTCCTATTAATTGATTCATAGCTAGAGAGAGAATAGATGTATTATATTATTAATTAGTAATTAGTGGTGGATCAGTTTATTACTTCATAACAATATAAAACTTATCCCCCACTTTATGCCCAGTAAAAGCCTTAATCATATTTTCAACTATTATGTTCAGTCAGTCAGTTAAGTGCCATACGTGATACACGCTTGGGCGATCATGTCTCGAAAGAGACATAACTGACTGGGCAGAAGATTATCCCGCAGTAGGTTGCCATTTCTTTCTGCGGTAGACTGGTTGCCAACCAAGGCTATAGAACCCAATCTGTCCTGTTATTTAACTTATATCTGGAGGGAGATGAGATAATATAATAATGTAATATAATCTAAGTATAATTAGTGAGGGCTCAGTTTATTACTCCATAACAATTGAAAACCGGTCCCCCACTTTATGACCAGTAGAAGCCTTAATCATGTTTCCAACTATTCAATCAGTCAGTTAAGTGCCATACGTGATACACGCTTGGGCAATCATGTCTCGAAAGAGACATGACTGACTGGGCAGAAGATTATCCCGCAGTAGGTTGCCATTGCTTTTTGCGGTAGACTGCTTGCCTGCCAAGGCTATAGATCCCAATCTGTCCTGTTATTTAACCCATAACTGGAAGGAAGAGACGGATTAATACCTTTCCTAAGGGTACTTGCGCGTAAGTGAATGCAATGAATTCTACTGGAATTCGAACTCGGCTCTCCGATTTCTCGTTGTACTTTACTGCCCGTAAATGTTGTACTTGATTGCTCGTAACTTGCTCCTAACTACTCGTTGACTGCTCTCTGTACTGCCCCTCGAAAGCCACGCAGGCAATCTATATATATCCAGATGAAGTGTCCACTCCTTGCAAGAGGTCACCCTAACAAAAATCAAACGCCACTTCAAAAGGAGCAAGATTTCAATGCATCAACGAAATCCAAGAGAATGCGATGATACAGTTGCTCGCTATCCACAAAAAGGGAGTTCCAGGAGTAATTCCAGCGATGTAATTCCAGGAGTAATTCCAGCGATGTAAACGAGGCTGGATTAAGTGTGTGGATTTAGAACGGGTCTACTTCGAAGGAAATTAAATGCCGAATTGATATATGTTGTAGATATTTTTTTTATGACTAGCACCAGTTTTGATACTTTTAGGTCAGACCTCATGCTCAGGCAAACTCTCACAAATACACACAAACACACACAAACACACACAAACATATATATATATATATATATATATATATATATATATAAATCGAGTTGAGTATGAGAGGTGTTGCTTCACTTGATCTAATATCAATGATTTATATGACCCGATTAAGTGCCATACATGACGAACACTTGGCCGATCATGTCTTAAAAGAGACATGACTGACTGGGCAGAAAATTATCCTGCAGTAGGTTGCCATTACTTTCTGCGGTAGACTGGTTGCCAACCAAGGCTATGGAGCCCAATCTGTCCTGCCATTTAACTCATATCTAGAGGGAGAATACATAGATTATATTCCATTATTATATTAGGTATAATTAGTGGGGGATAAGTTTACTACTTCATAAAAATAGAAAACCGACCCCCCCCACTTTATGCCCAGCAGAAATTTTAATTATGTTTCCAAATATTATATTCAGCCAGTCAGTTAAGTGCCATACGTGATACGCGCTTAGGCGACCATGTCTTAAAAGAGACGTGACTGACTGGTCAGAATATTGTCCTGCAATAGGTTGCCATAACATTCTGCGGTAGAGTGGTTGACACCTAATGATATAGGACCCAATCTGTTCTGTTATTTAACCCATAACTGGAGGGAAGAGACTGGCTAATATCTTTCACAAGGGTATTTGCGCGTAAGTGAATGCAAGAAATTCAACAGGAATTCGAACGCGGCTCCTCGATTTCTCGTTCCGAGCCGATATCCATTGAACCACAACGCACAACACATTCATAAGACTAATCAAAGAAACTGTTGGTTAGTTTATTCAAATTTATAAATTCTGATCAAGTATTGCTGAGATAAAACATCGCTTATCTGTTAGTGATTCAAATCCCTTGAAATTATTCATTTTATTAATAGGCTAATTGATTATTGTATCTTTATGCACGATTTCATGATCAATCTTAATCGAAAGCCAAATGTGGGTTTAAGGTTTTATCTTTGCGTTGCAAAAATACATTTTTTCATTCAGTGCCGGATGTCTGTGTTTGACTATTAAAGAGTTTGAAGTCATTTAATTTCCTTTGCCGTCTCGATTTTTGCTCGTAGCTATCTATACACGCAAATAAATTAAATTTGTTTTCATGAAGTTAAGCAATTTAAAAAAAACATCTACGATACTTTTATTCACAAGAGAATGGTATTTAATTTTACAGTCATTATTCATCCTAGTACCGCGAGGAATATTTAGTCTTTAGAAATAGAACGGCTCTATGGCGGCATGAAAATATAAAAAAAGACGATATAGAATTACCACATCACAGATCATACCCCCCCACATATATATATATATATATATTTATATATATATATATACACGCACACACAACGACTCACACATATAAATTTGAAAATATAATGTGTTACTCATTTAGATTTTGATATATTATATCAGTCAGTTAAGTTTCATACATGATAAACACTTGGGTGATCATGTCTCGAAAAAGATATGGCTAACTGGGCAGAAGATTATCCCAGAGTAGGTTGCCATTGCTTTCTGCGGTAGATTGGTTGCCATCCAAGGCTATGGAAGACAATCTGTCCTGTTATTTAAGCCATAAATGAATGGAAGAGATGGATTAATACCTTTCCCAAGGGTATTTTTGCGTAAGTGAATGCAACGACTTCAAATTGAATTCGAACTTGGCCCCCCAATGATATAGAACCCAATCCTTGCTTGGGGTTAAAGGATGAATAATTAATATACATACATATATATATATATATATTCAAATGATCTATGACATGTTAATTCTATACAGACATTTTATATTTTCAAACCACCACACACACACACACACACACACATATATATATATATATATCAGCATGTGGTTAGAACCTGAAGAAGTATCCTGTACAGACTGTGGTAGGATAACTCTCTAAGAGAGCTCTAAATATATATGTTGGTTGGTTTGTTTTTAGGGTCATTTATTGCAAACTAAATTTTTATTTAATTATTGCTGGTAATACCTTTTTCTTTCAACGATTTATTGTTGTTTTATGTAAGTTTTTGTGTCTAGTCATACATGTTTTGCTTCTCGAGTATCAAGATTCATTGGGATTTATTTTTAAGGGCAGGGTTCACAAGTCCTACCCTTGTTATTTAACAAATAACTGGAGGGCAGCAGCGGATTAATACCTTTCCTAAGGGTACCAGTGCATAAGTGACTGCAGTATATTCAACTGGAATTCGAAATCGGCTCACCGATTTCTCTTTCCGAGTCGATATCCACTGCACCAGGACGCACATCCGTCACTAAAGGCTTACAGCACCTGGTATTCCCCATCTAAATACTGACCAGGCTCAACGTTGCTTAACTTCGGTGATCGAGCAAGAACCGGTGATAGGCCGTAAGCCCTGTAAATATATATGTATATAAATACATATAGAGCAAATATAAGAAAAATTAAGGCAGACATGTTATTTCATGGTAAATCGGAAGTTTAGGCCTGTTCAGGCGACCCATCATCAGCTTTCGTCTTTATTGTACAAAAGATTTTACACGATTTTTAATTTTTCTTATATATATATATATATATATATATATATATATATATATATATATATATATCCCAAGTAAGCATTTACGCTGATGACACCACCATTTACTTCCGTCTCAGTCAAAAATCTGCTTAGGCGGACAAAGATAACCTCGCCGATGATCTTTAGAAGGACCTTAAATCTGTGGTAGACGGTGATAAGAAAGCTTAAAAGCTTCTATACCGAAGCTGCTATAAGGCAACCACCATCGACAGACCCTTCTGCCTCCCATCACCATGGGTCAAGCTAATCTCCCTGAAACAATACAGTGCGTCTTCTAGGTCTCACACTTTCAGTCGATCTCAAGTAGAACGACTACATTGAATCAATAGTTAAATATACTGCTAGAGATGTTGGGTCACTGTGTCGGGCCAGGCGTTTTTCTCGCTTGAATTCATCTTATACAGATACAAATCACCCATCTGTCCATGCATTGAATACTGTTGTCATATCTTGTCGTGCGCGCTGTTGTTCATCTCGGGGTTCCAGAGAAGAATCTGCAATGTAATTGATCCAGACCTGGCAGCTCGACTCCAATCTCTTTCTTACCGACGGGATGCGGCTTTCCTCTGTCTTTTCTAAAAATATTTTCATGGCTTCTGCTCAAACGAGCTTAGTTCCCTGCTGCTACCTCTAATGACCCAAGGAGAAATAGACCACAAATTTAGGTAGGAAGTAAACTATAAGAATAACATCGAACAAGCGACAACTGTGCTTAACAAAGAGAAAAAAGTGACAAAATGCACAGAGGGGAAAGAAAGTGAAAATATATATATATAGTCATCCGCAGAGAGATCTGTTTCGCGGTATCACAGTTCATCAGTACGGTTAGACTTCCGATTGCTTTTAACCCAAGATTGAAACCCGACCGAATTGGTGTTAGTCGGGGATTCTACCTCTGATCTATGGGCGCTCGTTAGAAGAAGGCCAACATTTAGCGTATGATATATCATACGCCAGTAGCCAGAGTGATCTAATTCATAACTGAATGAGCGATGCGTAGATGCTAGAGTAGTTACTGTTTAGTTACCATTCTTCCAGAGTGCTCAATCAGGGTGTGAGAGCGTAATATCTGAGACTGTTCTAATTCATTACTGAATGAACGATGTGTAAATGCTAGAGTAGCTACTGTTTTTTCAAAGTCTACCATTTTTCTAGAGTAGTCAATCAGGGTGTGAGAGCGTAAATAGTCATCCGCAGACAGATCCGTTTCGCTGTATCCCAGCTCATCAGTACGGTTAGATATTCGATTGCTTTTTACCCAGGATTGAAAACCGACCGAATTGGCGTCAGTCGGCGATTCTACCTGAGCTATGGGCGCTATGGTAGAAGTCTACTATTGAAAGAGCATGACTACTTTGACTTTGATATAAAAATTTATGTGAATTACGATTCTCTCGTTGGTGTCGTATAAGATGACTCAATTTCAATGTCAATCTACTGGATACCATTAGATTAATCCTTGTGTTTTGGTTTAAAATGCGGAGTTGGACCTACTAATCACAGTCGTGCTAGTTATATCCACTGCACCACAATACACATTCTTACGAAGATATTTCAAAAGGTAAATGCACGATGTCCCCTGATCCAAGCCACGATAGAAACTGAACTCAATTATCAATAAAAGGTAAGACATTCGCTAGATGAAGACAGCATTGCTACTTGCCTAAATTTATTAGCATCACATTGGCCCTAGTTTAAAATGAGGGAGGTATTTCTGTCGCACCCTGTGTAAGCACAACATCGACTCAATTATATTATTCAACTGGCGTAAAAGAAAAATGATAACGGTTGGCTATTTTAGGGAAATGATAGCTGAGAAAACGACAATGAAGGATGAATATTTTAAAGCTCGCTTCGAAGCGTGATAAAAATCACAACGGTTATTCTAATAAGGTAGCAGAGGGGAGTGACAAAAAAGGACTACAAATAAACTGCAAGAAAACTGAATGCATGGTCATCAGCAGAAAGAGCAACCCAAAAGGCCAAATACCGGAATCAAGCAAGTACAAAAAATTAAATACCTAGGAAGTGTTCTAACAGGAGATGGAAAGTGCAACACAGAGATCTGAAAGCGAATTGGCATGGCGAAGGACACGTTCCAGAAACTCAGTAAAGTACTAAGTACAAGAAAATTTCACTAGAAACAAAGAGAGTGCTGGATTGCTATGTGATGTCAGTTCTTAAATACGGCAGACGAAGGGAAAACTTGAAGCAGCGTTCTACAGAAGGATGCTGTGGATATCATGGACTGAGCATGTGAGCATTAATGAGGTTTTGGAAAGAATGGCAGCGAAAGGAAAATTAATAGTGAGCATCAGGAAGAGACAACTGAAGTTCTTGGGACATGCAATGAGGAAGGAGGGCTTGGAGAACCTGATACTGACAGGCCAGATAGAAGTAAAAAGAGACAGAGGAAGACAGCGGATAACATATTTGAAGGGCCTGAGAAGGTGGATGATGGAACGGGGGTTTCGAGGTGTAACAGGAAAAAACATACTAAGAGCCACCAAGGATAGGGAGACGTGTAAAGCCACGATCGCCTACGCCCTGAAAGGACAGGGCACACAAAAGAAGAAGAATCCTAATAAGGCGGATTATTTCTGAAAGAGAGATTAGATAATATCTTGTTATTTGGGAAAGTTCTTTTTACATCTGCGACTGTTTCTCGGATGGGTAGTAACGCCTACACGTGAGAAATACATCTGCGACTGGTTCTCGGATGGGTAGTAACGCCTATACATGAGAACCACATCTGCGACTGTTTCTCGGATGGGTAGTAACGCCTACACGTGAGAACCACATCTGCGACTGGTTCTCGGATGGGTAGTAACGCCTACACGTGAGAACCACATCTGCGACCGGTTCTCGGATGGGTAGTAACGCCTACACGTGATAATTAAGAGTTATCTGGATTAGCCGTTTGGTTTTGTCGTGTTTTTTTTCTTTTCTTACCTATATTTCTTTGGGTTGATTCTACGAAAAATATTGTCTATTAATTCTCACACCTTCCTGATGCTATTTTGATTGTTTCTGTATCTTATTGATGGTGGTTGCATCCAGAGAAGACGAGAGTAATTTTCAAAGAGTACTTCTACCTTGGCAGTAAGATACTATTTATGCGTAGACTATATACTAGTTCATGAATAGGAAAGTGATAGTCTTACATTTTTGCCATGTTAACTGACCGTCGCCTACTTTTTATATAATAGAGACTTTTTGCCGGAACTCGAAGTAAATTTCTGAACATCAGAAATACAAATATTACCTCAAGACTGAAATTTGATTGCTAATAAAAACAAAATGATTAGAAAGATGATTTTACACGGCTGTTATTTGAATGATAATCAAAATTAACAAATATCCGTATATTTTATTATTGCCTGATTTACAGGGTGGGACAGAACAACTTGCTTATTTGGAATAACAAATAAAACAAAAGTAATGCAGATATATATATAATCCTTTAAACAGCATCAATTACAACATTTAAATTTTATGTTTTACAATCTTTAAAGATGACATCAGTCAGATGGCGTCCATTCTACTCAATACACTGGGTTAATCGTACTCTGAAGATTTGGGCAACTCTTTCCAGTATATCGGTGGGTATGTTGGCAACAGTTTGACGAATGTTGTTCTTCAGGTGAGCCAGGGTTTTAGGACGATCGTTGTAAACAATTGATTTCAGGTAGCCCCATAGAAAATAGTTACAGGGTGATAAATCAGGGGACCGTGCTGGCTAATGCAGAATGCTCCTCAAAGATATGACATGTCCTGGAAAGTTCTGCTTCAAAACTGTTATTGACATCCGCGCTGTGCATCAGCTAACATTATTAAAATTACTACAAGGTCCGAGTTACTGCCAAAAGAATTATACAGGGTGGGGTAGATCAACTTGCTTATTTGGAATAACAATTAAAACAAAAGTAATGCAGAAATACATGTAATTCTTTAAACAGCATCAATTATGACATTTAAATTTTATGTTTTACAAGCTTTAAAGATGACATCAGTCAGATGGCGTCCATTCTACTCAATACACTGGGTTAATCGTACTCTGAAGATTTGGGCAACTCTTTCCAGTATATCGGTGGGTATGTTGGTAACAGCTTGACGAATGTTGTTCTTCAGGTGAACCAGGGTTTTAGGACGATCGTTGTAAACAAATGATTTCAGGTAGCGCCATAGAAAATAGTTACAGGGTGATAAATCAGGGGACCGTGCTGGCCAATGCAGATCGCCCCACAAAGAGATGAGGTGTTCTCGAAAATTCTGCAGTTCTGCTGCAAAAATGTTATTGACACGCGCGCTATGTGTCATGGCGCCGTGCTACAGGAACAAACTTTAAATCCCGCACTCTCGAGTAAGCCCCTCCCCACTATCCTCAAAGTAACCATCGTTTCAGAGTATCACATTCAAATAAACAAGTTGTTCTGCCCTACCCTGTACAATAAATTGTAATATAAGCCTTTTTTTTTTCTATAAGGAAACGCTTGGTGACCGAGAAACTAATTCTATTCACGTTTAAAATATTTTTCTTAAAACAAGTTTATCGGGACATTCTTCTTCTTCTATGTGCCCTGTCCCTTCAAGACGTAGGCGATCATGGACTTCGACGTTTCACTATCCCTGGTGGCTCTGATCAAGCCTTCTCCTGTTACATCATGCAATCCTCGTTCCGTCATCTACCTGATTAGGTCCTTCAAATATGTTATCTGTTGCTTTCCTGTCTCTTTTTCCCCCTATCTGGCCTGTTAGTATCAGATTCTCAAAGCCCTCTTTCCTCATTACGTGTCCCAGGAACTTCAGCTGTCTTTTCCTGATGCTCAGTATTAATTTCTTGTTTAGGACATTAGTTTTTTAAATTATTGCTCTTTCTAATATTAATGGGCGTTTCCTTCCTAACCTTTTGTTTGGAGGAGTGTTTAATGCCAACATCTTCATTATGTCAATATTTTATGTTTCAGTTATATGTGCTATCGAATTGTTGTTGTTGAAAATAAATAAAAATAATACATAGCGAAAAACAAATAAAAAATAACAATAGAAGATAGATCCGAATACCGCCTCTATCTCCATTCTGTAATTTTCTGCTCATGATTAACACAAAAACAGTCACGTAATACTACTGGTTTAGTATGTTATCGATGATAAGATGAAACGAAGAAAAGAGCGCCTAATGTATATAATAATGTAGACCGGTGTGTAACCTAACGTTTAACAACAAGAATAATAATGTAGTTATCGTTCACCTCACTATCATGCCCTTAAAAAAGGCATGAATACGCTTCTCCTCGGACCTCAGTCATGATACCCTTCTAAAAGCAAAACAACTTAGGCGTCATACAGGGTGTCCGATCCCGTAGAAATATTACATTTGTTACAGTGGTTGACTCATTATGTGCAAGCTAAGACAAACACGATCGTTGCTTGTGTCGGTCAACCGGGGTAAGGCTTGTACTATTGACCGAATCCTGTTGAAACTTAAGAAATGTGAAAAAAATTATTGTCAAAAGTAGGTGTTATAAATAATAAATGCTACATAAGTCGAAAAGAATATTGAAAATACTTAATTCCAAAAAAAAAAAAAGATTCTAATATTTGTTAATAAAAAAAAAAGCAGTCATTGGTACATGCGAAAATTTCTTCCGGAGAGGAATTATTATCTCTCAGTTACATTCCTGTCTTCGGGCAGAATATGACTCGGTTGTGTCTCTGCCAGAGAACATTTCAGTCAGTTAATTAAGTGCCATACGTGATACACGCTTGGGCGATCATGTCTCGTAAGAGACATAACTGACTGGGCAGAAGATTATCTCGCAGTAGGTTGCTATTACTTTCTGCGGTAGAATGGTTGTCAACCAAGACTATAGAACCCAATCTGTCATGTTATTTTGATTCGAGGGTGAAGAGTTGTATTATATTATTAAGTAGTAATTTGTGGGGGATCAGTTTATTACTTCATAACAATAGAGAACTGACCCCCCACTTTATGACCAATAGTTGTCTTAATTATGTTTTCAACTATATAACTGACTGGGCAGAAGATTATCCCGCAGTAGATTGTCATTGCTTTCTGCGGTAGACTGGTTGCCAGTCAAGGCTTTAGAATCCAATCTGTCCTATTATTTAACCCATAACTGGAGGGAAGAGATGGATTAATACCTTTCCCAAGGCTATTTGTGCGTAAGTGAATGCAGGGAATTCAACTGGAATCCGAACTCGGCTCCTCGATTTCTCGTTCCAAGTCGATATCCACTGCACCACAACGCACATCCCCAGAAAACAGTTACACAACAGAGAAAATAGAATAGTGAGAGATGCCCATTTCAGGGGACAGGTACCTGAGGCTAAAGCACTCTATTGCGTTAGAGGGGTGGATTGTTAGTTTGTGCAACCGCAAGTTTTGGCCCTAGCTAAAGTCAACCATCTTATCTCACTGGGGAGACGAGGTAAATAACAAAATGCGAAACTTTCGTTCGATAGACGTTTGAATGTAATCTCATCATCTACACAACCAATGTAATTACAGTGTCTGTCTACCGTTCGTCCGTGCATTGAATACTCTTGCTATATCTGGTTGGATGCCCCTCTTGTTCACTTTGAGGCTTTCGACAAAATCCAAAGGAGGATCTGCAATATAACCGATCTTAACTTGGCAACTTGCCTTCAGTCAATTTCTCACCGACGTGATTTGACTTCTTTTTGTCTTTTCTACAAGTATTTTCAAAGCAACAGCTCTGAAGAGCTTTTTTCTCTTGTACCTCGACGATATGTATTTGCTTGTGCTACTAAATTGGCATTTAGGTTCTACCCTTTTGCCATCGAACTAGTTAAAAGTAACCTCCTCTTCTATTTCAACAGTTTCTTTTCTCACAATTTCCTTTTGTAGAACCCACTTCTATTGGCATGGTTCTTTGATGGCTACAATCTCCAAAAATCTACATGCAACGTAAAGTTTTTTTTTCTATCTACTTGATTCCCATCCATCTCTTATCTTTTTTTCGACATACCCTGTACCTTTTTTATCTCACAGTAACCCCTGCGCACCAGTGAGATTTCTGCTTTTCTTGGGGTGAAATGATTATATAAATAAAGAAAATCAGTAGTAGGCTCAACTAACCACCTCGGTCACAATGACTTTTGACATTGTGCTAGTACAACCATCCTAATAATTTCGTCGTCCAAATTTCATTGACAAAGCTTGGTTCAAAACGGGTTTGGTCTCAAAATAGGCGCGCGCTTGGATAATCACGCCAAGACGATATTAGCAAGACGTCAGCTTCTTGACAGACAGGTTATGTTGAACTTTCAATTCTGGTCAGAACGCAAAGTTTTCCCATCGGTGCCGCACGCGAAAACCGTTGATATTCGATCATGGTATGCATCGAATTCGTGGTCGGACTGTAACAGGTTTCAGACTCTTGTTCACATGAACATAATAATATCTCTCAGTGGCTTCTTTAACCGGTTCCCTGTGAATATAGAACGTACTACTTTTTAACCGTCGCCCTACTGTAGGTACCCGATATTACAAAAATAATTCTTGGCTTTCATCTTGAAAATGAAAAACCGTGTTTTTGAACATCTTTATTCATAACAATAACGACCTTTGCTCTATATAGCTTGCTTCCATCTGTCAACGAGCTTATAAATGCCTCGTTTGTAAAATTCTTTAGGTTTTGATGTGAAATATGAAACTAACTCATGTTCAATCTCCTCTCGTGATGTTAACCTAAGGCCATCTAAATAGTTTTGTAATCCTCGAAATAAGTGATAATCCGAGGGAGCTAGGTTAGGGGAAAATGCGGGATGGGGCAGAATGGAACTTCCCATCACATGTGACAAGCCTACCCAAAAATGTCAGATGGTGTCGTGAAAGCAAAGATTCGGAACAAGAAACACGTTGTCGCAGTTTCTCTGGAGACAGTTCGTGCGGGACCCATTTTCCGAATACTGAAATCTTCCCCATTCTTTTCAATTGTCGTGACGCGGTTCTATGGGAGACATTAAATTGGTGTGCAAGTTCTCTTGAGGTTACCGTAGGGTTTTGAGTAACAACGGCATTCAACACATCTGAATCAAGTTTTTTTTTTGGGGTGACCACCTCTAGCCTCATCTTTCAAGCTGAAATTTCCTTTCCGAAAATGGGAAAAGCACTGCCTACAACTTCTTTCTTTCACTGTATCAGTTCCAAAAGCATCCTGATAAGATCGTGCTGCTGCATTTGCATTGGAACCTCTGTGAAACTCATAGAGTAGAGCATACCTAATGTGTTCTTTAGATGGAAAGAACATGGGCGAGAATATTGCAGAAAAATATGAATGATGTTTTAATTATCTGAAAGAAAAAATCATAAATTAATCATGGTGATATGTTTAAGTAATAACAATATGCATAAAATAAATTACAATGATTTAAAATACCCCTTTAAAAACCGGTAAAAACTTTTGCACCGACCTGATATTACATTCTACTGCGGATTTTTGCCATCACATATTAAATGGGCTCAGTCACGTTCGTATTTGGCGAAAAAACAAAGTATTTACTTAAGTTGATTTGGAAAGCCATCTTTGGTTTGAGGCGATATTTTTAGAAAAGGTGAAGAACGGATATGTCGTAAAATTTGAATTGAATTATTTCTGATTTGCTCTGAGCGATTTGGAATTGCATTGCTTCCAGATATTTGTCCTCAGAAGTAAAGCGGACGATGCATCCATGTCCATTGATTTTTGAATAGATGAGCGTTGGGATATCATCGATTCCCCAAGCCAATCATTGGAACCAGATGGAAAACAGGAAGCAATCATTTAACCAAAGTGTGAAAGGACTTGCTTGTTTTGACAACTTAGCCTAACTGTTGGATCGTGCAATAACTTATACGTTCCCGAAATGAATCAACATTTACAAAGAATTTTATGGTCGCAAAGACCAACCTGTAGTTCCCGTAGGAGAATCTAGTATCATAAAAATCAATTATTTAATCAGTTTGTAATCGATATGTGTTAGGAATATCCGAAAAAGGATGAGTAGTATGAAGTCGGAATTAAAACTCTTTGGTATCAAGATTAATCTCCAATATTAGCATCTGCGAAATTCTTCATCATTGTTTGAAATTAAAAAGAGACTTGGAATTGATTCAAAAGCAAGAATCCTCTCAGCAGATACAGGAAAACAAAGAGTATTTCGGATATCGCTAAAATATACATAATAACTTCGGTTAGTCTAAAAGAAGGCTGTAATAATTAGCTACATAAAAACGACCGATGTTAAAAGCATTAATCTAATACATGGACATGTCCGTCGCCATCTTAGGGTTTTATAAATATAAAATTAATGTCTCATCTTAAGACAAAGATGCAAATGTATAAAAAGGCTACTGTTTCTTCCAACATTAGTTCTCTTTTTTAATTTTGTTTTGATATTGATTTAATATTTATACAATGTTTATAATATTGTTTAGTACATTGACGTTTCTGATCATTGCAGTCCATCTTCAAGTCATTACATTTTTGTGATTCTCTGTAATTTAGCATAATGAAAACGTGGGGAAAATTAAAATTAGAAAATTTTAATTAAATTTAAATTTAATAAATTATTAAAATTACTTGCTTTTTGTATAATACATTAAGTGTTTATATTGGTATTTGTGTCACGTGTTTCGTGTCCGAAGTTGATTCTCTTCAGCCGAATAAATTTGGGACTTTACATATTGAAATCCGTTTGGTTTTCTGACGGCCGAAAATACTGTTTCTATATAGATAAATTGTCGGTGATCAGGTCAGAAAGTTCATATGAGTGCGTTGCGTGTTCGTTGTTTTTTTTTTTTACATTGACTTGTTAAATCTCTTCCGTTTAGGGAATCATTCACCTTTCGTTAACCAGAAAATTTTTCAAGAAATGATGACCCGTAGATTTTGATTGAAATTCAGGGGTCATCAAGTTCTGTTTGTTGTTTTTGGGATTCATAATTACTGTTATTCGAAATGGATCGCGAAATTTTTTTAAACAGTACGTTTGAATTTAGTTTGTGTGTGTGTCTTAGTTTTTTCATGTTGTTTTGTTGAGGGAAGGCAGGTATATTTTTATAAATACTTTTCCTGCATCATGAACATGTCATAGTCTGCATTTTCGTAGATATGCATTGCTCTGAATTTACCTCGACTGCATTCGTGTAAGTTTAGGAAACGTAAAATTTACTGTTATTAGCTAGTTTAATGTTACTTCTGTGCAGGACTACACTTTTATTCATGCCTTGTGTCACATCCGCGTATATTTTTGTACATTTAATTGCATTTTAGAGCATAAATTTCATTTTTAGATTTTAGTTTTTAAATTTGTGGGTCCGATTTGATTCTATTTCGTATGTAGAAGTGTTTTCGAAACACATCTACATTCGAAATCAAAAAATGGTTCGAAGTAAATTAGGCAAATTATTTCTCGCTTTGATTCACAAACATTTTCCGAATAATAATCCAATAAGCAAGATTTTACTCTAAACTAAGTTATACTCTAAATTAAGTTATAGTTGTACGAATAATCTGGAAAAAAGATAAAAATCCAAATAATAATAATCTAAATAAAAATTTAAACCCACTTGAAAATAAGAATCATTCATAACTGAAATCAATAATTTAGACAGTAATAAACGTAATTGTAGAAACACTATAGAGAGTCCTTATGAAAACCAGTGCCTTACGGAATCCATTGTTTATCAACGTAGTATTTCTTCTATGAAAAACCGGAGTAGTATAAAGGTTTATGTGGGTAATACTAAGAATTCGTTAAAATAATATTTTATCAGCACACGTCTTCATTTGATAATAATAAGTATAGAAATAGAACTTTCTTATGGAAATATTATTGGTATCTAATGGAAAATAAAACTCCCACATATAAAATGGAAAATTTTAAAATAAGCTAGAATATGTAAATCTTCAAACAACCTATGCCCCTTGTGTCTATATGAAAAAATATATATTATTAAATTTCTTCTTATTAAATGTCATATGTAAACATTGCAAAATGTTCACCTTAGAATATGGATAAAAAGATTCTTCATAAAAGTATATCTATTAACTAATATATATCTAATAATTTGTTTTGTATTATGATATAATAAAAATTAACTTGATATTGTTTATAAATTAAGAGATTATGAAAAATTAGAATAAAATTCATTTTGAACCCCCCCCCCCCAAAAAAAAATAGTATAATTACACTCAAAGGTCCCATTAAGTCATATCAGAAATATAAAATATTTTCTGTCTCTATTCTTCTTCTTCTTCTTCTTCTTCTTCCTCTTCTATGTGCCCTGTTCTTTCAGGACGTAGGCGATCATGGTTCTCCACGTCTCCCTATCCCTTGTGGCTCCCAGTATGCTTGCTCCTGTTACTCCTGGCAACCCCCGTTCCGTCATCCACCTGATCAGGTCCTGCAAATATGTTATCCGCTGCCTTCCTCTGTCTCCCTTGCCTTCTATCTGGCCAGTCAGTATCAAATTCTCCAGGCTTTCCTTCCTCATTGAGTGTCCCAGGAACTTCAGTTGTCTCTTCCTGATGCTCAGTATTAATTTCCTTTTCGTTGCCATTCTTTCTAACACCTCCTCGTTGCTTGCATGCTCGGTCAACGATATCCGCAGCATTCTTCTGGAGAACCACATTTCCGCTGCTTCCAGTTTTGTCCTCATTTTCGATGATATTCACTGCCGTATTGAAGAAATGACACCACATAACAATCCAGCACTCATTTCTTTGTTTCTTGTGAAATTCTTCTGTGTCAGTACTTTACTCAGCTTCTGGAACGCGTCTTCGGAATGCCAATTCGTCTTCGGATCTCTGTGTCGCACTTTTCATCTCCTGTTAGAACACTTCCTAGGTATTTAAATTTTTGCACCTGCTTTACTCTGGTATCCCCCACCTGTATTTGGCATTTTGGGTTGCACCTTCTGCTGATGTCCATGCATTCAGTTTTCTTAAAGTTTATTTGTAGACCTTTTTTGTCACTCTCTACCGCTACCTTCTGTAGGAGGTCTTGTAGTTTTCTTTTCGTGAAAAAAGGCTGGGATACAAAGAAATCTCAGACAATAATCTTGTAGCAATAATGGATACACCAACATTGAAGAAATTGCAATCTAGATGGTAGCTCAATGGACTGACATTTTTCTCGTTAAGATTGAAAGAAGAAATCCTCTATTCTCCTAAAATATAACCTAAATTTTCAAACTTAAAAGTTGAACTCCATTCTGATTAGTTAAATTAAACACACATAATTTTTTCTGTTTTCTTACAACTCTTTAAATAACAAACATATTATTTCCTACATTCAAGTAAAAACCATTTTCACAACAATGAGCTAACGAGGTAAAACCTTGAAACATAAAAATTTCCGTGTCGCAATGTAAAATATATTAATAAAAAAAACAAAATTTATTATAATTAAATTATGCTCTACGATATATGTTGCCTTGAGCACTTTATTAAAAAGACTCGGAATTCTAAAGCTGTTGGTTCTCTTTATATATATATATATATATATATATATATTAAAAAAACTTTAAAAATTTCATATGCCGTATGGCCATTACACCGCGGAAAAACAGAATTTTGTCACTGTGGAAGCGAGGTTTGTTTTCTCGCTGAAATGGCCATACGACATATATAATTTTCGGAGTTCTATTTGAAAATGTGCATATTTGGGTCAGTAAATAAATAATACTATTTACATCCAACCCTTTCCCGGGCTCATTTTTTAAAATGTTATAAAAAATAGACAAACCGATTTCGAAACACGTGTAGCGACACAAATAATATTATGGTACTTAATGTTTTTTCTCATTTTTTCACCTGCCGACATTCATCTTTCCACTAGACCTCAGACTAAGCACTGATAATTATATCAAGTGACTTGAGGAAATAGTGTTGTCCTGGATCAAGAGGGTTGTTACTGGACGACATATGTGTAGCAACCAGACTCTGCACCATTTCACACAATCAGGAGAACACCATTATGGCTGTCGGAAAATTTCTGCGGCCACATCAGCCCGCACACCTGGCTACATAGCAGCACAGACTGCAAACCCCTTGTAAATTATGTGTGGGACGCAGTTGCGTGAGAGACCAACAACACTCCTTGTCACATCAACGATGAACTGAATGCAAGGATTATAGCAGCATTCACCAATTAAACAAGGAGAGCGTCCAGAAGAGATGCAGGAGATTCTGAAGTTGTCTGGAGGTCGTGGTTAAAGTCAATGGCTAATTAATGAATAAATTTACTTTTTAGTATTTCAAGATATATTTGTGTAATTTTGTTTAATATTTGATAAATTGAGCGTTATATTCATTTTTGCGTAATTTCGATAAACAATTCACCTATTGCACCCTGTATGTATATGTTTCTGTGACATTCAAACACACACACACACACACACACACACACACACATATATATATATATATATATAAGAGATGAATTAGTGGTAAATCGACTATAAATTAATTTGATGTAGGCTGAATAATTCATATATAAATAAATAATCAATTATGCTTCCCCCAACAAAGAGCACTTATTTCATAAAATGGAACTTAAATCAAAAAATAAGTCTCTGACATGAAGAATGGTAACTGTCAAAGAAAGTTCGAGAAATCACTAAAGATTACAAGTTCTTTCTTGTGAAGTCCTTTTCTAAAATCGTCACTCCGGGGATTTAACTTTTTTAGCCTGCCAAACGCTTTTTAATTCAAGTGTTGGCTTGTGATGACAACAATATATATATGTATATATATATATATATATATATATATATATATATTATAAGCTGCGAGAAGATATTTTAAGGACACTTCAGATATTGATTAGTAAATCTGAAAGTAAGATGATGTCAAGAATTAAGTATAAGAACGAGATAGAAAAAAATATGCGATGAAAAAAAAGATAGATAGATGGTGGTAAACATATAAATGAGTTGTAGCCAGATCGTTTAATAGGAAAGAGCTAGATAACTGCAAAATCACAAAATGAATTCTGTCACGTGTTCTAGAATGCAGACAATATGTCTGCGTAATGGCGTACAAATTGGATTTTATTCACATTCACATGTTTCGTGTGTTGGCTACTTCAAAATAAATGTGTAAGGTAATATTTTACAGTATATGAATTAATAGTTGTGAAAAGATACATGCACAAACAGAGACCGATGTGGAATGCAAGATAACACATCAATCAGTTAAGTGCCATACGTGATACACGCTTGGGCGATCATGACTAGAAAGAAACATGACTGACTGTGCAGAAGGTTATCACGCAGTAGGTTTCCATTACTTTCTGCGGTAGACTGGTTACCAGTCAAGGCTATACAACCAAATCCGTCCTGTCATTTAACCCACAACTGGAGAGAAAAGACGGATTAATACCTTTTCCAAGGATATTTGTGCGAAAGTGAATGCAAGGACTTCAAATGGAACTCGAAATCTGCTCCCCGACTTTTCGTTCGGAACCGTCAACCACTGCACCTCAACGCACATCCTAAAATAACATATATTTACCAAAAATAACAATAGAAATGTTTCTTTTCCTAGATAGAAATTGAATACACAACAAAATGTTAAATATATTTCAGTGGGACTTATTGTGTAGGTATGTTTTAGTGCGAACCACCCACCACCGATTTTGCTTCAGTATAAAAAGTTCATGTACACAATTTGAAAGGAAGAAAACCCAAAAGAGATAGATACTTAAGGCATTGCTTGCATTTATAACCCAAAGCAGATGCTGTTTTTTTTTAATCATTTCACCCCGAGCAAGGCGGAAACGCCACTGATGTGCAGGGGGCTACATAAATGTAAAAAGATTAATTAGAAAAGAGTGAGGAGTACAAACTAGTTAGAAAGGAACAATAGAAAGCTGAGAAAGCAGGTGCGATGACAGATACATAGGTGGAGAGAAAGGGAAGGTTATACGGGGGTGGGGAGAGAGCTAGAGTCCAGTGGTTAGTAGATGAGTATTGACTTTGCATTTAAATTTCTGGAGGTTGTAGCCGTCAGGAAAGCAAGAATACGGGAGCGAGTTCCACAGGCGGGAAGTGCGAGAGAAGAAGCTGCAGGAGTAGAATTGTCGTCTGCATTTGGCCAAGGTTTATTATATCTGCTACTGTTACTATGTTTATTAAGGCACTGCACATATATGCATTCAAATATATGTACCATACAGAAATAATCTTGCATAAAAATAATGAGAACATTTAAGTATTTGTTGCAACCTTGTGATATGTATAGACAAATAGTGGTCTTTCTTTGATGGTAGCTAACGCGAGGTCTTGTATAAGTTTTATATGACAATCATGTTGCAGCCGATATTTAAGGAAGAGCATGAAAGTTAAGCATGTAGAAGAATTTGATATAATAAGGTAATTGAAAAAAAAATAGCGTTGCGGTTAAACTGCAGGCCAAAAACCGGTCAATAAAATTGAAATTAAAGGAAAATGATATTTGCGAAATAAAACTCTAATGTATTGATATTTTTTACAAATCAGTTTTTATTTCGTTCCGTCGCATCACTACCTTCAGCCCCTGCAGACCCCAACGCGATTATCACAGATTGAAAATAACAACTATCAACGTTACAGCTCATTTCTGACATCTTTTGATGGTAATTTTTTTTTAAATCTTACCACCCTGAGCAAGGCGGTAACGCCACTGATTCGCAGGGGGCTACGTAAGAGTGAAAAGATTGGAAAAGACAAAGCCGGACACCACATCCTAATCAGGAAACAAGGGATGAGCCTCTTCACCTGTTCAATAGACGTGGGTTGAATGTAAACCGGGCGATGGTTTAGTCTATCTACTCCAATTGAAAAAAAAAAGAATAAAAAAAAGACTGAAAAGATTGGAAAAAAGAAAGCCGGAAACTACACCCTAAACAGGAAACAAGGGATGAGCCTCTTCACCTGTTCAATAGACGTGGGTGGAGTGTGAACCAGGCAATAGTTTAGTCTATCTACTCCAATTGAAAAAAAAGAATACAAAAAAGAGTAAAATGATTGGAAAAGAGAAAATCGGAAAACACATCCTAAACAGGAAACAAGGGATGAGCCTCTTCATCTGTTCAATAGACGTGGGTGGAGTGTGAACCGGGCGATAGTTATACGCGAAAGATTATCCTAGAGTAGGAAGGGATTTTATTAAAAATAAGCAAACATAGTATTTGCAATTTATTTAATCTGACCAGTTTAAAAGAAAATTTGCTGCCTAACTACTCAATGTTAGAATTATATAATCCAGCCGCTCATCATCACAACATCACCTGGAAATTTAACGGCAGCTTTGTGTAAAGGCAGATTAAAGTAACTAATGATAACCTAACAACTCTCAACAAACGGAAACAAGAAATACATATTAAAAAGAACTACCAATTCTGAACAACTTAAACAAATTCTAAATAGACTAAAAGAAGTTCTTAACAGATCGGAATGTAAACATAGGTCAAACATTCAAAGAAAACCCAATACATTTTAAAAAGAAACTATATACCTCTCAAATAACTTTGAAAAAGTTATAAACATTTCTGATTATGAATTAACTGACAGACAAAAGGAACTACTTAACCTTGGACCGAACTGCAATATATTTACAAAAAATATAATGGACTACATAAAAAAGTCGAAATTGAGACCCTAGACCAAAACATAATTAAACTCCAAGAACAGCAGCTAATTACTACAGAACCAGAACTCTGTGATCTACTTAAAGCAGAATCTATAAAAGACAGACATGATAAAACAAATATATTCTTCTAAACTTATAAAGCCTTCATTGAAGATTGCCGCAAAAGAATTACGTAACCACCCAGAAATAGTAATTAAGAAAGCTGATAAAGATAACATCTTTGTTGTTTTAAACAAGTCTGACTACAACTCAAAAATAAAACAGTTACTTGATGATCACACCAAATTTAAAAAACACTTACCAATAACCCTACCACTCAGCTAAAACCAAGATTAATAAATTAATCACAGCTAACAATGAGGAGCAAGACAATCTAAAATTTACCAAAATAATCGGGGACAATAAACCAGGATACAATTATGGTTCTATCAAAACACACAAGCCTAACTATCCACTACGTCCTATTATATCACAAATACCTACTCCTATATACCTACTCCTATATACCTACTCCTATATACCAACTAACTAAAACGCTTAACCAATTAATTACACTATACATACCTAACAAATAAAGCATCAAAGCATCTCTTGAATTTATACAAATATTAAAAACGGAAAAACCTAATAATGAAACAATAGCATTATTTGAATTTGAAAATCTATTCACTAAAGTTCCTGTTAAAGAAACCGTTGACATTATTATAAAAAATATATACAAATAATTCTCTGCTCCCATGAAAATTAAACCTAAAATATTGAAAAAACTACTTTTAACCTGTACCACTGAAGTCCCATTTTTTGATCACATAAATAATATATACGTGCAACGGGACGTTGTTTCAATGGGCTCAGTTCTGGGTCCAACCTTCAGCAACCTTTACATGGCCAACCTAGACAATAACATATTTAGTGCCACTACGAAACACTCCATCTACGTACGATATGTTGATGATATTCTTGTATTAGTTAAAAATATAGAAGAAAAATAAATCCCCAAAAATCTTTCAAAAGAAATATGTCCTCAAGTTAACAAAGATAACAAAATCCCTTTCTTTGACATTTTAATAGACTCAAACAATAACACATTTACTACCTCCCCATATAAAAAAATCAACCAGCAAAAAACTCCTGCACTTTCAACTATAAGAGTGAATGCCTTAACTACTACAAAATAGCACTTATGCACAATTTAATTAACCGAGCACAAATCAACTTCTCCACAAGAAATATTTTACTATGAACTAAAAGATATTAAGCAGATCATTATTAATAATGACTTCCCAAACCACATTGTGGATGAAGAAATAAGACGATATTTCCAAAACCACAATACACATCAAACAAAGTATGGAACTTCAACAAAAAACCCCCTTCAAACTTCACTTCTTTTGCAACAAGAGGCACGATAAATACAAACAGGAAATAAAAAAACAACCCACACTTAAGACAATCACGTTTAAATCTGGTCATAACATATTACATTGCAATTGTATATATGGTTCTGTTGTCATTTCGCGTTATCATGCAGTATGACGCCATAGAACCGCATTGTTATTTTTGTTAACTATTGCCGTTGCTCAGCTGAGTTTTATCTCAACACAAGATAAAATCATCGCTGATGGTGGATGATATTGTGTTACCATCCTTATAACCTCTCTGAAGATGGCTCATGTGAGCCGAAAGCTTAGAAACAAATTAATAAAAAATATCCAAATTTTGGAGAATTTTTGTCTTTATTTTCAACTGAAATTAGAGCCAAACGGTTCATGATTAAACATAATAGACATTCATTGTCTCTTATATATATATATATATATATATATATATATATATATATATATATATATATATATTAACTTATTTATAAATGGAACTTTGTCACTGCGTGTGTCTATATGTTTGTGTGTCCGTTACCTATAGACTCCAAAACGGCAGGACCGATTTTCTTGAAAATTTACACAGTTGTACAATAAGCGGCTGCGGGTATTTTTAGCTAGGTTTTGTGTCGCGGTACCCCCGACAAATATCGAAAATTGATAATGGAAAAAATCTGGTTATAGAAGAAGTGCTCCAATTTTAATCAAATTCGATACACTCATTGACAAAGACAGAAGAAACGATATTCAGAAGTTGCAAGGTTGCAGTTCTTACAATAGTGCAGAAAATCGATAATATATATATAAAAGGCAAGATGTTTGTGTGTATATCTGTTTATCTGCCTATATGTCTGTATTTTTTCAGCCCTTTTATTTCAGTTTTTACTTCGGGTTTGACTCTAAGTAGGTATAATTGTAGTTCTTAGTCTCAGCCATGATAACACTTACTCAGAGGACTTATTTAGCCTTCAAAATTTAGTTTACGACGAAAAAACCTTATTTGATAATGATACCAGGAATCAAAATTTGACTTACAACCATTTATATTTCTTTCAGTGTATGGTTTCGCTTTAACTGAAATGTACAAAGAGTCTGAGCTCCAGGACCATAGATTAGTTTGAAAGCTTTCATTACACCCGAGCAACACCGGGCTATACTCCTAGTATATATATATATATATATATATATATATATGGAATTATTTGCATGAACATTATTTTTTATCGATAATGGTATTTAAGTAGATATTTTTGTTTATAATCAAACTATGTATATTTATTTCTACCGGCCTGATTATTTACGATAGATTTTTGTTACGAAAATGAGTGTCATTCAGCAGGATTACTCCATCAGCTTCTATTCTCGCAATTCTCGCCTGTGGAACTCGCTTTCTATATACTTCTTTTCCTGACGACTACAACCTCCAGGAATTTAAATGCAATGTCAGTTCCCATCTCTTATCCACTTAACTTCATCCCTTTCTACATCACCTCGTGTATCTTGTTCTTTTCCTTTCTTTCTACCTTTGCAACTGTCTTCACTCCTGCGTTCATATCCTTCTCTTGCCCTTTTTCTTTCACCCCTTGTAGCTGTTTGTCTTTGTCTTCACTCTTTCCCTGTCTAAAACTTTAACCCTCTTATGTAGCCCTCTGCACATCAGTGGCGGTACCACCTTGCTTAGGGTGAAATGATTTAAAAAACAATAGATATATTTACTTTTTTGTCAGAGATGCAATCTCCAAAAGAGATATACGATGTTGGTCTTTGGAAAAGCATTAGTTGATAAAGAAAAGTTATCGCGAATATTATTGTTGATTGTATTAAATTTAATATAGTATTTAATGTCTGTAATAGAAAGATTTTCAAATATCCAAAATGTAATTTTAAAAAAATTACATTTATAACTGGTAAATTGTAATTTAAATTAAAATTAAAAGATTAATTCAGTTACCTCCCTTACAGAGTAAATTTTGAATCAAAAGTGCTTAAAAATTTGTAACGGCCACCTACATCAATTTTTGTGCTAGCAAGTGACATCTGAAGATGACCTTGGATGAGATCGAAAGACAGTAGGAAAATAAAAAAAAAAAGAAAAAAGTTCGGCGCTTGACTTGATTGTTTTAATTACAATACAAGGAGATTAAGATGAGCCTTCGAAGTACGGAATATAAGGCGGGGTCTTCTTCAATACGATTTCTTCGCTCTAGTTTCACGTGCTTTCCGTTTTTACGGAAAAAATATTAGTCAGTTAAGTGCCATGCGTGATACAGGCTTGAATGATCATGTCTAGAAATAGACATAACTGACTGGACAGAACATTTTCCCGCAGTAGATTGTCATTACACCCTGCAGTAGAATGTTTGCCAACCACATCTATAGAAACCGATCTGTCCAGTTATTTAATCCATAGCTGGAGGAATGAGATGCATTAATACCTTCTCTAAAGATAATTGCGCATATGTTAATGCAATAGGACGCAAGTAGAATTCGAACTCGACTCTCCAATTTCTCATTCTAAGCAGATATCGACTGCACCACAGCCCACATCGTAAAAATATACATTGGCTAGAAAATTGCAAATTGAAAGACAAAGAATAAAAATGATGTTCGTGACCGACTGATGTGAGACTTGTGGCCGACTGAAGTGGGACTCCTGGCCGACTAATGTGGGACTAGTGACCGACTGATGTGAGACCCGTGGCAGACTAATGTGGGACTCCTGGCCGACAGATGTAGAATTCGTGGCCAACTGATGTTGGACTCGTGGTCGACTGTTGTGGGACTCGTGATGTGGGACTAGTGGCTGACTGATGTGAGACACGTAGCCGACTGATGTGGGACTCGTGGCCGAATTATGTGGGACTCGTAACCGAATGATGTGTGATTTCTGGCCGAATGATTTGGAACTTGTGGCCGAATAATTTGGGATTTATGGCCGACTTATCTGAGACTCGTGGTCGACTGATGTGGGACTCGTGGCTTTCCAACTACAGACGAGAGTACGAGTCGCGCCGTAGTCAATTTTTTGAGTAAGGGAATTGCCTGCAGTATAGCTTTGTAAGCAAAATTATTTTGCTGCGGATATCGGCTCGGAACAAGAAATAGAAGATGAATAAAGTTGAATTCGTTGAATCTATCTGTTATCCCTCCAGCTATGGGTTAAATACCAGGACATAATAGGTTCTTTAGCCTCAGTTGCCACCAGTCTATCGTAGAAAGTAATGGCAATCTACGGTGAGAAAATCTTCTGCCCACTCAATTACGTCTCTTTTAAGGTATGATCGCTCAACCGGCACTTAAATTGACTGATTGAAGCAAAATTGTTTCTGCTGATGCCTTTTACAGCTATTGATTACATGTCGGCAGAATAAAACTAAGATGGGCTCACCGGAATTGTAATAGAAGAAGCGGCCCCAGACATTCCCACATATACCCACTAGAATCACCCGCCACATATACCTCACCGTATATATAGCTCCTAAAATATACCTTCCGAGCCCCCTATTTATACCTTCCAGAAACACCCAATATATACCTCCGAGAAACACCCACACATATAGCTCCCACAACCCATAACATATATACCTCAAATATATATCTTCCAGAATCATCGCCACATCAACTTTCCAGAAACACTCGCCACATATATTTCCCAGAACCCTCTTCTAGATCTCCCTCCCACATATACCTTCCAGAAACACCCATAACATATAAATCTGAGCCCCACCCCCAAATACCACCCACATATACCTTCCAGAAATACCTCCACGTAATTGTAAGCCTGACCATTATGTGGGAAGTGTTTATCGGTATTATATTTCGGGTGTGTTTCTCTTGCAACCTGTATAATAACGGCAATTGCTTTTACAAGGTAACCAAAAAAGTTCTGTTCGTTTTTTAAGGAAAAAAAAAAGAAAACGCTTCACAGTATGTGTTGTAACTTATATTTAGTCTTCGAAGTAATCGCCATCGGCATACAGCACCTTCTGCCAACGTGGCTCCAGTTGTTCAATGCCCTTGCGGTAGAACGCGGGGGTTTTAACACAAAGAAGTCCGTGAGGGCTTTGCGCAAGTCTGCTTCATTGGTGAAGGTGACTATCCAGAGAGTGGAAGAGGTGGTAATCGGATGGCACAAGGTCAGGGGAATAAGGTGGATGGCACAAAGTCTCCCACCCAAGTTGCTCTATGTTATCCCTGACCACTCGCACGCCATGCGGCCTGGCGTTGTCAGGGAGGAAAAGCACACCTTTGCGATCCACCAGTGCTGGCTCCTTCTGGTACAATGCCTGTTGCACACATTTCATTTGCTGCGAGTATAGGTCTCCAGTGACCGTTTGGCCCGTTGGTAGCAGTTCATAATGAACCACTTGACGACCAGACACAAAGCATAATCTTGCATGGGTGCATAGGCGGTCTTGCAGTGTGAGGGACAGCATCCTGAGGAAACAACCAATGTCTGGAACGCTTGAGAGTTTCGTACAGAAACCACTTTTCATCACTGGTAAGCACTCGATTGAATAAGAATTCGGTACAGTGGCTAGAAAGCAGCGATACGCAGGATGCCACTCGTTGTCCCTTGTGGACCTCCAACAGCGTTTGCGGAACCCACTTGCTTAGTTTGTACGTCTTACCAAGGTGGGGCAGGTGAAGTCTGTTTCATCAGAAACGTTGAACTGTCTTGCAAGTTCACCACACGTTAGATTACTTTCCTTTTCAATGGCCGCCTTCAAGACTCCATTATTCAAGACCTCTGGTCGTCCACTGGTAGGCTTATCATGGAGAGACAAATCCCCAACTTGAATTTTCGAAACCAACGCCTTAAAGTCCGTTCATCCACATCACTATCCCTAAACGCTTGACATATGCGGCGACTTGATGCAGCTGCTGATAAGCCCACTTTGAAGTCGTAAAGCAAACAGCCCCGAACGAGATCTCTAGACACTTCCATCTTTCTCACAGTTGTCCGGCTTATAACTGATGACCGGGCACGGTGCGTGTGTTTTTTATAACGTCTGCTGTTCCTACTTCTGTCTGCCCGAATTTGGAAACAATTGCTACAGGCATTTCGTATATATTTCAACTTTATTCAATGACTAATCAAAAAACGGACAGAACTTTTTTGATTACCTTGTAGAATCCCAAAACCATTTTGCTAACCAGATTTTGTATCGTGATGTCTGCAGATATTTATGTTAGTGTCTATTAAAACTATATATTTTTGGTGCAAAAGTTCTCGGCACGTCATCTATTTTAGGAAAACATTAGAAATATCTTTAAAATTATTCTTTTAATTCTTGTATAATAAGTCAATATCCAACAGTTGATTTATAAATCTTATAATATAATCAATAGATCCCATTTTCATCGTCAAACCAAAAATTATGATTTCGATGTCGTGTCTTAGACTTGATCGATGCTGGCATTCATTAGTTTCCGCTGCACACATTTTCTGATAGTCAGAAATTATTCAAAGTTTGGTAGAATAATCAGGAAAATTGGGTTATTATACAAGATACAAGAATTAAAAGAATAAATTTTAAAGATATTTCTAATATTTTCCTAAAATAGCTGACGTGCTGAGAGTTTTTGCACCAAAAATATATATTTTTTAATAGACACTAACATAAATATCTGCTGACATCACGATACAAAATCTAAAGTTAGTTTTGGAATTCTACAAGGTAACCAATCTAGATTGGAAACAGTTGCTTTCTGTGTCTTGTGGGATTCAAAGGAATTCGTTTTTACGAATTTCCTTGGAACCTGGACAAAATGGAAGTTAAAAAAAATCGAACAAGGAAATGGCTGTTTTCTTTTGCTGCATGTTATATTGTGGCGTCGAATTGTCATTCCAGTTATCCGAGAAATTCTTCCATTGGCGATTTATTCTCTAGAAGTGACACTTCCAAAATATCACTTGTTTTGCTAAATGTCATCGATAATTTCCTTGTAAATACGTCCAGGAATATTCATTAAAATCCAACAATTATATGTTTTTTGCTAAAAAATGATTCTTTCCCAAATTAATGTGGTTTTCACTTGAAAAAAGGCGTCAAAACATTAATTTTAAATAATACGTAACTCGTCGACGTTTTAAAAAATAAGCAAAAATTCAAACGCGCAAAAAATGATTAAACAACTGAATAAAATAATTAAAACATAATTTGTTCTCCCTTCTTAATAATAAAATAAACATTTTGAAAATAATTTTGTTCATTAAGTTCGGCAGTTTTTTTTTAAATCATATCATGGTGTCTGTTAGTGACAAAATGGAGGTGATTAATTAACGTCGTTCGGATTTCAGTCGATTTCGTTTCCTCTACTTACGCACTAATGACCCGAGGAAAGATATTAATCCATCTCTTCTCCTTCCAGCTATAGCCTGAATAACAGGACAGACTGGGTTCTGTAGCATTAATCACAGAAAGTAATGGCAACCTATTGTGGGAAAATCTTCTGTCTAGTCAGTCATGTCTGGAAAGAGACATGATCACCCAAACTTGTATCAGGAATGGTAATTAACTGACTATATTAAGCAATATAGAAACAAAAAGAATGATTATGATTAAATAAGAAAGAAAAATTTAAACATTAGGCATAATGAGACAAGACGGCTTGGAGAATTTTAAACTCAAAGGATATACTGATGGCAAGAAAAACAGAGGAAAAAAAGCAAATAATCTACTTCAAAAGCTGATGCAAAGTGTGAGGTATCGAGAAAGGATAAAAGGTGTAAGCGTTACGTTCTGTTCTAGTAGTTTATTTTCTCGCATATCTCATCGGTGAAATTCTCTTCCGATGAATGTGATGTAATGAATATGTAATGAATATGCATACACCTTGGTTCCCCCTCACAGTAATGTGATTGGCTGGTGTCAGCCATAAATACTGACTAAGGCGAAGACGCATAGAGGTCTACGTCCATAGGCTTACCGCTAGTGGTCTACCACTATATGTCTACGACTACTGGTCTACGTCTATTGACTATGCCTACGTCTCAGGATACTGCATACGACGAGTACCATCCATTACGTTTAGATACTAGATTGAGAGCTCATCCGAACTTTTACTAAGAAATTATTCATAGAACGAGCACAGGGATGCAGATTTACGGATTTGTGAAAGTGACTGCAGTGAAGACGCCAGGTCAGGACCAATAATATTACAGGTTCGTCCTCCGATTTTTATCGAGAATTGCTGAATATATAGCAGAAGCCCCGGACCATATGTGACGACAATATTCTGTAGGGATTGAATAAAAATACGCAATATAATAAAAAAGAGACTAAACAAAATTATATGTACATTGAAAAGAGTAACATACACATATGCACCTTATAAAAGACTAACTTTGTCTTCAATGCATCCTTACTGTAGCTCCGCTACATCGGGTAGGGATTGAATAAAAATACGAAATAAACTAAAAAAAAACACTAAATAAAATAAAAATACAAAATAAAATAAAAACTACGAAATAGAATAAAAATACAAAGTAAAATTAAAAATTACAAAATAAAATAAACATGAAAATCTTCCAGGAGTCCTCTGACAAGAAAGACAATTTACGCATGTGCAAAAAGAGAGGCTTTCTGGCGCCAAAAATAAACTATTTCTCTTTTTCTGTTGGACTTTGACTGATAAAAACGTGCCGCCTGTTCGCGAAGGAAATTCCCCAACAAGAGGTCGTTGGAATCAAAAAATAAAATCAGTGTCCAAACTGTCCCTCTAGTGTCTCTGTATCTTTCCTTTTCTCTTTGCCTGTTTATTTCAGCAACGAAAGCTATTCAACAAGTCTTGGATGTTTAGGTGAAAGAACCAACCCAGCAGTAATAGCCATAACATCTAATAATTCCAAGCATGGGTGAATGGTAAACTTATATGTAAGATAGGTTCTGGAGAGAAAAATTGTCTTGCCTGACACAGTGATTCAACGTTTTTAGCGGCTAACATAGCAATGGATTCGATATGATTTCTCCTCTTCATGTCAACCGAATATCTTAGCCCTAGAAGGTGGAGTGAGTCACTCTCTAGGAGGTTCGCATCACCCCTGCTGATAGAAGGCAGATGATTAATATTGAGGAATTTTGTTTTGGAGGCGTTGAACTAAACAAGCCATCTTTTGAACAAGTTAACAGCTGACTGTGCGTCATTCTTTTAGATCAACCGCAAATATTTTACTTTGGGATATAATAGACTTTAAACGTAACTTTTTTTAATATTTTCTATAATAGTCATGTTTAGTAGAATAAAGTAAAGAATAAAGGAGAAAGAATTCATAAATCTAACATGCTTCACTTTTATTAAAGCTTCTTCAGAGATCGAGAGAAAAATGAAAAGTAACAAAGAGACAGTACACTGGTATTTTGTTATTTGGTATTAGTTCTTGTTACTCAGATGTATATCACGTGTATTAAAGCAATAGATATTTTTTCAAATTCATGTACGTGTATGTATATGCATGTATAGAAACGATTGTCTGTTTACATGTATGTAAGCGTATTAATACGTGTGTGAAGGGTATTAAAACGGTAGCCAATTTATAAATTTTAATAGTCATGTATGCTGGCTTGAGAAGAGAGTAATTCTTTTAAGATAAGAGATCTTTGAAAAAATGCGGAGCTCAGATTTGTATATTGATGAGATTTGATACCGGCACTCTCAAAATTTACCGTCGAAGTAAGTTACTTTCTCTTTTGAAAAGATTGACATTCTTCAGATCAAAGTTGTAGTTGAACTTATTTATGTTTATAAATAATGCATTTGATAAAATTTTCTGTTGATAGATAGGTTTATTTAAGTTTCACCAATATATTGTAGGGGACATTTGTGATAGTTTATTTATGCATACCTGCTTCAAAATTATTATAGAAAATTGTATTATTATATGAAAAAAAAGAAAGAATATTTATGTAGCTAAACAACAATCATTAATGCTCATTGTTTCTAGAAGCCAAACTCAGATATAGCAGAAATGACAATAAACGCCAAGAAAGCGCCCTAGACAACAAACTAAAATCGTGACCCAAAAGTGATGTTCAGCCTAAAAAGATGAAAGAATGACTAAAATACCTGATTTACTACACCATCTTTGCTTTGTGTTTATAGTTACACTCTCTCTCTCTCTCGCTCTCTCTCTCTCTCTCTCTCACACACACACAGACGCGAGCGCACGCACACACACACATGTATGCGTGACTCTTCAGAAATGAATTGAGTTCTTTCGGTGACTAGCGTGTGTATACACTGCTTATATACAACACGTTAAAATTTCCCTTCTCAGATTCCGTGCGCCTATGGTTTAGTGCGTAGCGGCTCCGACTTACACCAAATCGGTCGAATTTCGATCCCGGCCAGTAGCAAGTGGATGTGTCTAGCCACACTGATGAGCTGTGATACATCGAAACAGGCTTGTATGTGGATGACTGATATATATATATATATATATATATATATATATATATATATATATATTAGTGTTATATTACACTGTTAAAAAAACAGCTAAGAACACGTATATATAAAAATATAATTTTATATTTTTATTCTTCGTCGGTGACGGTTGTCTAGCCGAACAGGGATAGCGCACCTACGATGAAGCTGTCAGGAATCATGAGCCAGTCTCTATTTCTTTAGGTAGCAGTGATCTCTCTCTTTAGCCAAAAACACCAGACCTATATAACCTGAAACATTCCTACGCATTTTTGCTTTTTCTGGTTGTCGCTTAATTGATGTTATCGACGGCCAGACATATCTGTCAATTATCTTTGCCGTCTATCGCTTTTCAAGCCGGTTGCTGCCTGTGTTTCTGCCTTTGTTATTCCACTGACACCATCCACAGCCGAATATATTTGTTAATCATATCTTTGCCGTTCAAAGTATTATATTACACCTCTCGACGTCTCATTTTTCAAAAAGTTTATATGTGAACATTTTAAGTGCATCTCTGCTCTCCCTATAACTCTACACAATCGAGAGAAACATATACATATAATAACATGCAAATAGAAATAAATCTTATTTTTTTCTGTTTTCTGTCCTGGAATATAAAATAGAGATTTGGAAATTGGCAACCTTGACAGTATTCTTACCCATTGTTTCAAAAGTTCGTTTTTCTCCGCATTGCATTAAACCAGTAGACATCTCGATGTATGACCATACGATCATAGGCAGTAACCACGCCCTAATTTACAAATTCACATCGCGTAAATGGTCTTCGATTAACAACATGCATGCCTCTGTCCAAGTTCAAAGTTATATATGTAACTTCTTAATTTCAAACATACTATGTTTGAACACAGAAGTTTGCCATTATCTGCAGTACAAGTCATTCAAAGTCTCTCCGAGAAAACATAACAAACAAATAAAAAAATAAAAATAAAAAAACAAGAAAAGTTTACCTAAGGACCTGATTCTATTTGTTGATGATGGACATGCGGTTTGCTTAGAGGATTTGTAGTGTCCCCTACAGTTCCTAACTTCCAACTAACTTGGTTTAACAATGGACACATCAAACTATAAATACTATTTAACTTAATGTTTTCCACATGGACTGCAACTTCCGTATGCATTGTTAAAAGAAAGCTAACCTAACTCATTATCTCAAGCGCCCCCCCATTCCTCCTGCAGTTTTCTTGTCTAAATTATTGTATAGTATATCCGCTAGCGCATATCTAATTTTCCTTTCTTGTAGTGGTACTTATAGTACTCCAAATAACCAACTACAAAGCCTACATGCTTAGTCTTACTAAGAGACTTTTATGTCGCGGCTTTCCTCGCATTTTAATGTTATTTCAAACAAAGCGGCGAAAGTATGAAGTTATTTCAATAAAAACCCTCACTTGAATAACATTGCTTGAAACTGGAACTGATCTTATAGCCTTGACTATATCGAAATTTTGGCTGCATTCCCTCTTCATTAATTTTGAAGTTCAGATAAAAGAGTAACCCTATTTTCACGCCGGTATATTGTTTTTGGTTTAATATAACGGAGTGAGAGAAATTGATATTTGTGGTATTGTTATTTGTGCTTTATTGTAATCCGCGATGTGAGCTTAAGTAAAAAAAAAAGAAGATATTTTTAATACTATTATGTACTTGTAAAATCCGGAGAATAAAGAAATTTGCTGATAATTGGAAAAAAGAGAAAAATATAGTTTCTTCTTTTTTCGTGTTTAAAACTAATTGTTTTGAGCCAGTAGAAGCTTGTAAAATGGCCGTAGTCATAACAAAATGTCAGCTACTGTGACGAGATCATCACGACTGGAAAGCGTCGTAATAATTGGTGCGGTTTCGACATCATCATCGTCATTCGGCATCGGTAATCGTCTACACAGCCAACCGGGACATGTTACAAAAGAACTCCCATTTAGCTGCTTTCAACTTGAGATTACGCTTACACAAACTACCCAAGACTGCGTCTATATGCATTAAATTGTCTTCTACTATATTCGAAATATTCAACAACTGGAAGAGGTGAAAAATATTTATTCGCTTTGAAACGTCTTCCTTATCTTAACTTCCACGCATGCACTCTTTTCCAAGCATACTGTAACCCTGTTTTCAGATGGCTGGTATTAATTTTAAGTGATTTTAAAGAGGAGAAGAGATATCTTTAAAATTGGTGAATATAATTACCTTTCTCGGGAAGAGTAGCTGAAATCTTAACAAGTGAAAATTACAGATACAAGAATCCATTGAGTGTAAAATTCTTTTGTTGAAAGAAGCAAGTGAAATTTATCAATGTTAGTCAAAATATCTGTCAGTGGGTTTTGACGATGTCTGACCCGAGGTCAAAATGTGGCCTTGACAATTTCCTGTGCACTGAATTACAAAGACAGATAACAAAAACAGGCAGACAAATAGAGGGAGTGTTTTTCCTCCCCTTCTATTGGAAGTCGAAGTGGTTGAATGTAATTGTTTTCATTTTGAGCTGGTAAGAGTTATGCAGTGAAAGAAATAAAAACCCTTTACCTCTCTTTCCTGCGGTCGGAGTGCTTGTTTAACAAAATCAGAATGTAAGACGTGATTTAGGATTTAGTGATTCGGCTCTAGTATTGTGGTAGATGAGGTTGAGAAGGGATTTGAAATTCAGTCGGCCTGAAAACTTGCTTGTTGCTAGAAATAATAGATGGCGATCAGAGTAAGATATTGTAAATTCAACCAACTGGAGGTTGAATAATCGATCGTCCTGAAGAAATAATACGCCACGAATATTATCGTGGTACTTAAATACCAGCAAACTGAATTTTCTTTTTTGTCACTTATTTTGACTTGCTTGTAATCTTGTATTATTATATATATATATATATATATATATATATATATATATATATATATATATATATATAATAATAATAATATTTATTAATAAATTATAACATTGATATGTTATAATATCACTACAAAAGTAGCTATTTTGTTTCGACACTTTTTGTGTCTTATCAAGTGATGTGGTTATTTCAAAATGAAAGCCATTCATTTTGAAATAACCGCATCACTTGATAAGACACAAAAAGTGTCGAAACAAAATAGCTACTTTTGTAGTGATATTATAACATATCAATGTTATAATTTATTAATAAATATTATTATTATTAGCTCTACTTTGTATTGAGCACTTTTTTAAAAATAGTGTTTCTTTGGATGCGGAATATTATTCCACCCATACTTGTATATATATATATATATATATATATAGTGTCGTTGCTGTCTTAAATCTGGTTTTCACCATATACCAATCCCTCGCATGTCTGAATCATTCTCATCAATTGGTAATAAGCGGTCCTGTTTGATTAATCCGAGATCAAAGACACAGCGTGGGCGGAATCGGCCAAAGGTCAGAGAGTTTAACTAGACTCAGCCTGTGGTCGTGTTATAATACCCTGCTTAATATATTCGAACAAGCCATATTTCCTAACCTCACGGTCAGACTATGCACGAAGTCAGAAAAATATGCTGCTCCATCTTAACTTTTTAAAACTAGCAACATTTCTATAATTAGCACAAGAGTAGAGTACACACTTGGTAAAACGAAAAGTCACTTACTTTTGCCATCTGTTATTATGACCGTCTAGTGTTTTCGTAGATGGTAACCAGGTTCTTTATTAATCTATGTTTAAAAAAGAGAAAGAAAAAACAAACACCTTTCAAGTTGGTTGCCTATTAGTCTTTGATGTTGTACCTGACGCCACTATCCGCAGTCGGATACATTTGTCAATCATATCTTTGTCGGCTATCAGCTTTCAAGCCGATTTCCACCTGTGTTTCTGCCTTTGTTGTCCCGCCGCTAGCATCAACGGTCGGATATATTTGTCAATCATACCTTTGTCGTTTAAAGTAATATATTACATTAGTCCTGGGTATGGCGATAGCAAGGTCCCTGATGAGGAAAATGAAAATTTTAATGAGCATGGAACCAACCTTTAATTGTTGTTGTTCTAAAACCCACATTGACCTTTGGTTGTAGCAAATTTTAGGGTCACAACTATGGGCAAATGATGATGCAAAAAAATGAATGGCTGAAAATCAATTTTTATCGTAAGAAATATGAGCAAAATTTTAAATTGATTCTTTCTAACAATATATATCTATAGTAAAATTAACATGTCACCTAATACATTTTATCTGTCGCGGAAGTTAGATAGTTGCGTTCAAAGGGTATTTAATATAAGCTATGAAATTGTCATTAAATAAGTCAAAGGGATTGATATAACGCTAAACAAAATTAATCAGCCAACTAACCACATATATATATATATATATATATATATATATATATATATATATTATTAATTATTACGTTAGAACATGTGAAAGACTATTAGAAAAACTGCTTTTCACATATTTTAAAGTAATGATTAATGAAAAATATTTATTGCACTTTTGTGTATATTGAGCACTGTTTTAAATTAATGTTTTGAACTTTGCAATTTTATTCTTCATCCTTATTAACCAGAAAATTAATTTTACTACTAAATTTAGTATTTAATATTTCAAGATATTTTGTGTAATGTTGGTAAATGTAGACGTTAAAATGAGATGTCAGTGTTTTTTTTAATTTTGTGTAATATAGACGATCATTTATCCATTACACGCTGCATATGATTCCAAAAGAAAAATATGACAAACTGCAAGGAAAAAAGAAAAGTCATCTTTTGCAGGAAGAAATCAGAAACGGCGAAGAAGAGAAACGAATAGCAATCCAAGTCGGGATGAGACAGCAAGGGGCATGTACCAAATAGAGCTCTATGTTGAAACACCAAAACAAATGGTCCGAAATATGGCACGGTGACTCCAGATTAAAATTTCTGATTCGAGCAGTATACGACACCTTGCCAAGCCCCACAAAGTTACAATTATGGTATAAAACCCAGTCGCCAAATTGTCATCTTTGTGGACGCAGAGGTACCTTAAAACATATCCTGAGTAGCTGTAAATCTGCACTAGCTGATGGGCGTTACAGGTGGCACCATGACGAAATTCTAAAAGAGATCGTGAAAATAGTTCAAAATGCTGTCAAAGAGAATGTCTACAACCCGGACACAAGGCAGATAAAATTTATTAAAGCGAGAGCGAAAATCCTACGAAATAGAAAGGTAAATCCAAACCTGTTATCTCCTGCAACAGACTGGGAACTAAGGGCCGATATAGGCTCAAGATTGAAATTCCCAGAGCAAATTGCCGTCACAAAACTTCGCCCAGATATAGTTTTCTTCTCACATAAATTGAAGAAGATAGTCTTGTGGGGAACTGACTGTCCCCTGGGAAGAAAACGCAGAGGAAGCTCATGAAAGGAAGAAGTTAAAATACGACGAACTGCTGGAGAGTTGCAGGGTTAAAGGCTGGAGGACTAGCTGCACTCCTATAGAAGTGGGGACTAGGGGATTTGCAGCAAGGTCCTTATGCAAAGCCTTAACAGATATTGGGATAGTGGGAGTAAAAAAAAGAAAAGCACTCAAGTCCATAACCGAAACAGCAGAAAGAACAGCTAATTGGTTATGGATCAAAAGAGAGAGTGCCTGGATTCCAAATTGTTAGCTAAAATTCCCCGAAATTCTGCGTCTAAATTAATGTTTCGGACCAGCTCATGTGTGGTTCGCCTGTAAATGGAAAGTGGCTCTGACTGTCGCCAATCGGAAGCATTTGCAGGGTTTTATACCGGGCCTAAACGGTGTCTGAAAAGCGCTTATCGAGGGTGGGCCGGAGGCTGATCATCTCTGGTCGGGTCGGCGTGGTGAGGGGGTATGATGTTGAAAGACCCGAAACCCCCTAGTGATCCTCGCGATGACATCACTGACGACACCCTCTAGCGACCCCCCACCCCATTACGGTGCGTATGTTTGAAATGAAGAACTTATTTCAAAGACAAAAATGTTACATCGGAATTTTTACATTTGTCATTTAATTACCTTCCACAGCCCCCTACGCACGAGCGCGCGCGCACACACACACACACACACACACACACACACACACATATATATATATATATATGCATCCCTATTTTCAGATGGCTGGTATTAATTCTAAGTGATTTTCAAGATGAGAAAAGATTTCTCTAAAATTGGAGAATACAATTATTTTTGTCGGAGATTTTGGTTGGAATAAGATGGCAGAAAGAGATTAATTCGGCGCCTGCTGCTAGAAAGAAGAGAGGGAGATATTGTAAGAGTCGACTCCAGTTGAAGAATGGGATTAGAGTCGGTTCCCGAAGCTTAGAAGAAGTTTGAAAATACGGTCGGTCCGAAAAACTCGACTACTGCTAGAGATAAGAGGAAGACGATCAGTGAGAGATATTACCAAATTCAACCAACTGATCGTCCCGTAGAAATAATATAACACGAATATTCTACTGAATTCTAGCCAACTGATATTTCTTTTCCATCACATATTTTGACATTTTTTTAGTCATTTCACCCCAAGCAAGTCATTCCACTGCCACTATTGCGCAGGGTTTTACATAGGAGAAAGTGATGGAAAAGAGTGGGTAGATATGGGAAATGCCAGAATGAGGGTGATAGACGGGTAAGGATACCGAGGATGAGGGTTGGGTAGATGGGAAGAGTGTTTGAGAGAATGGATGCGAGTTAGTGTTTTAGGAGGTGTCTATTGACCTTATATTTAAACTCCTGGAGATTGTAGCTGTCGGGGAAGCAAGTATGGGGAAGGCGTGCAGTGCGAGAAAAGAAGCTGTTGGAGTAGAAATTGCGGTTATATTTTATTGGTTTCACTGTAAAAGGGTGAGGCGTAGTTGCTAATCTAGTATCTCGTGAAACATTCGTTCCTAGTGGGCACCAGAGATCTAAGGTCATCGGAGCAGAAGCCGTGAAAGTATTTATAGAAGAGGCACAAAAAAGCCACATCACGCCGGTGAGAGAGTGACTGCAGGCGGTCTGACAAGTCGGTATCGATCACATTATAAATTCTCCGTTGTATCTTGTCAAGAACCCCGAGGAGAATAACAGGAGCACCCGACCAGATGTGGCAGCAGTATTCAATACACAGGCGGATGTTAGATATATATATGTGCAGGATAGATTCAGACGGGGAAAACTTCAGGGCCCTTCACAGAGAACCGACTTTCATAGCAGCGGATTTATCAATGGGTTCGATATAGTCATTCCACTTGAGGTCCGCTGAGAGAGTGAGACCAATGAAGCGTATTGTTTTACTCTCTGGGAGGTAAGCCTGTTCTATGCTAATGGGAGGTAGGTGCGATTGTCTATGATGGTTAATTGATAGCAGCTTCGTTTCGGAAGCATTAAAATTTACAAGCCATTTCTTGCCCCAGTCAACTACGGATTGGAGGTCATTTTCAAGCACGGCAGTGAGGTTCGATTTGTCGCCCACACCAGATTTTTGATCGCGGCGAGAGTAAACTGTGGTGTCATCGGCGTACATGCCTACTTGAGATCTTATAGCATCGGGGAGATCATTAATGTAGATCAGAAAGGGCGTAGAACCTAGGATAGAGCCTTGAGGGACACCCGCGTTTTTATGGTAGTTCTGGGAGGCATGTCTGTTTAATACCACCTTCAATGTGCGGTTAGAGAGGAAAGCCTGGATTAGGGCAAACAAATGTCTAGTTATAGCATAACTCCGCAGTTTGCGTAGAAGGCCAGCATGCCAGACTCTTTCGAATGCTTTGGAGATATCCAAGGCAACGTTTCAGGCTTCGCAATTCTTGTCGAGAGCCTGGTATATATACACGGTGATGGTCGTTAGCATATCAGCAGTAGACATGGTGAAGCGGAAACCATACCGTTTGTCCAAAAGAAGCCTGTGGGATGTGAGATGCTGAACCACCTTAGCGTTGATTATGGAGATCGGAAGAAGGCTGATGGGGCGGTAATTTGCGGTATTCGAGGGTTCTCCAATATTCTTAAATATAGGAACTACATAGGAAGACTTCCAACAGGTAGGAACGCTGGAAGCAGATAGGCAGAAGTTGTAGTGCTTAGAAAGGACAGAGGAGAGTTCAGAGGCACATTTTTTCAAGACTATGATCGGGATTCCGTCCCCTCCGCTCCCTTTGTGAGGGTCAAGTTTTGAGATTATGTTAGAGACCAGCGAGGGTGTAATGTGGACGTCCTTCAGTTCAGCCTCAGTTTTAGGTGGGAAGTCGGGTGTAGAAAAACCAGACGAATCCAGTCTTGAATTGGTTGAGAATCTGCGAGCAAAGTATTCAGCCTTGCCCGCTGAAGAGGTGAAGACCTCAAATTTATTGACTAGGGTGGTGGTATTAAGGACTTACTCTTGTTAAGCACACTTTTACAGAGTCACCAGTAGTCTTTGGCGCCGAACTTACAGGATGCTATGCGTTGCTTCATTCTGGCAGCAAACAAAATCTTAGCTTAGCTTATCTTTTTACACTTATTACGAGCTGAGGCGAAAAGGCACCTGTTTTTGTACGATACGTAGCTACGATAGAGCCGGAAGAAATGATTTCAATGGACAATGGCAGCCGAGCAAGCGGGCGAGAACCAGAGAGACGAATGAGATTTAAGCTGAACTTTCCTGGCAGGGATGAAAGCATCGATGCCAGCCTTAACCTAAGAGGAGACCTGGGATGCACAGTCTACGACGGGAAGACTAAAAACGTTGTTCCAAGGGACGTCACAGAGGAAGTCTCGGAACGAATCACAGTCTGCTCTTTGTTAGCAGTAATATATTCTGCTAGTCTGGGTTTCTTGGGTAGGATGGGAGTGGAATGAGATGTTGACTGAAACTACGGCGTGGTCAGAGTTTTCGAAAGGGCAGAGCTGTCTGTTACTGCAAGATTCTGGAATGGTAGTGAAGCAGAGGTCTAGTTGTGAGTCCCTTCTGTTAGGGTTATTGGAGAAACGCGTGGGGATGTCCACCACTTGCGTAAGGGATTGGGTGATTGAAAAATTCATGGTGTGGACACCAGCAAAGACGGTGACAGAGTTCTCCAACCACTTGGTGTGGTGGGCGTTAAAGTCACCAAACACAAATATATGGGCAGATGGATGAGAAGAAATGGACTTGTCGATATTGTTAGAGATGCTATCAAGTACCGAAAAGTCAGAGGAAGAGGGAGAGCGGTAGAGAAAGAAGAGATAGTTAACCGAGCTTAGAATTGAGAGATGGAAGTACATGAAAGACTGGTCCAGGGATTCAAGAGATGTGACCCTGGCTAGAGGGAGTTGTTCGCTGACATAAACACCAAGCCCATGCATATGGACATTGGAGTCCTTCCTGAAGAGGGGAAGGAAACCAGGAACGTAAAACACAAAAGAGGGCATAGAAGGGTCAAGGTTAGTTTCACAGAGGGCTAATTTATCAGGTGAGTTAGTTTAAAGGAATTATTCTACGCTGTAAAATTAATGCTGAGTCCTCGTATGTTTGTGAAGGAGAAGCAGGCAGGTTTGTTTGTATCTTGTAATTAGTCGATATATATAAATATATATAAATTTACACCGTGTCGTTGCGGTCTTTTTTTTATCATTTACCAATCCTTCGCAAGTCTGGCACAAGTGGTAATAAGCGGTCCTGTTTTGGTTAATCTGCGATCAACAACACATCGTGGGCAGAATCGGGTAAACGCCAGGGTGGTTGACTGGACGCGGTAGGGGTCATGATATATATATATATATATATATATATATATATATATATATATATATATATATGTTGCTCTGAAAATGAATTTTACCACTAAATTCAGAAAACACTAACAGTCTGGTTTCTGCTGCAGGTGTTGGTGTAAAAAAATATTTTGTGGAATTTTAATTTCATATCTTCAGAACTTTTTGATGCTACTAATAGCATGGTTTTTAACTCCTAAAACATTATTAGTAAAACAGGTGACCAGTCCTGATCACATTATGAATATTTTCAGCTAGATTACAGTTACGAAAAATTCGATCAAAAACATCGCTCTCCACTTTCGAATAAATACGTGTGCTTCATTTTCTATGGCTGTCTAATCTGCTTTTAAAGTAGGAAAATCTATTTGCTATTTATTACTTAAATTTCAAAGCTACCGACACAGGGAGACCTGAGAACATTTTTAGCCAGAAATAAAATTAAGAAATATTATTAATAATATTATTGAAGCAGCAGAACCGAAAAAATAGTTTTCTTTTTATGTAAACTTCCGTAGTTTTTATTTATTTATTATACAATGAAGACTTCTGAAATCTGAGTTGACTTTTTCTGCCCAGAAAGTGTTTCTGCTGAACATCTTAGCGACAGACGGGGTTGGAATATAATTTTTTTTATTAATTAAAGAAAAAACTGCTAAATACAAGGAAGTCGGTATAGAGAAAAACTACAGAAGCGTAAGAAATAGTAATAAGAAGGAAACAAAGAATGTAAATGAGTGAGTGAGTGAGTGAGTGAGTGAGTGAGTGCGTGAGTGAGTGAGTGCGTGAGTGAGTGAGTGAGTGAGTGAGTTTTGTTTAACGGGATGTCGATCTCTGTGAGTTATTTAATGCCAAAAAAGTAGGGTTTCAAGGTATTTTTTTAATGTTAAGTTAGGGTGATTTAATCAGATTTTGATGACAAAAATTTATTATTATTATTTTTTTATTTTAGAAAACTGAAGACGTCTTCCAGGTTTGTATTAAAAAATGTGATGCTGGTAATCATTTTCTTCCTAGAATAATGTATTGTTGGAAATATTTTTCCGTCAAAAATGTATATTTTCTATAAAAGTATTCTTATCTATATATTTCTACAAAAGTTCGTTTTTATACATTTGACACCAGTTTGGGGATAAACTATATACCCATAGTTAGAACTCTAACAGGTGCTACCACCCGGGGCCAGGGTGGACCTGTAAACAACAGCCATTAAGAGATGATTCCATGATCCTCACAACCTCCTAATCAGAGGCCTTGCTGCCGGATGTAGTTTATTGTCATACCCAGGACTAATGAATAAACATCTACTTATAAGAAAGAAAACAGGGTTTGCATTCCTATTTCTCAGGGTGGACCTGGGAACAACAGCCATTAAGAGGTGATTCCATGCTCCTCACAACCTCCTAATCAGAGGCCATGTAGCCTGATGTAGTTTATTGTCATACCCAGGACCACTGAATAAAAAATCTACTTATAAGAAAGAAAACAGGGTTTGCATTCTTATTTCTCACAGTGGACCTGGGAACAACAGCCATTAAGAGGTGATTCCATGCTCCTCACAACCTCCCCATAAGAGGCCTTGCTGCCAGATGTAGTTTATTGTCATACCCAGGACGACTGAATAAAAGGTCTACTTATAAGAAAGAAAACCGGATTTGCATTCTTATTTCTCAGGGTGGATCTGGGATCAACAGCCATTAAGATGTGATTCCATGCTCCTCACAACCTCCTAATCAGAAGCCTTGCTGCCGGATGTAGTTCATTGTCATACCAGGACAAGAAGAGAAAGAAAGAAAGATAAAAACAAAGGAACTAAAATATGCATGAACATCAGCAATAAAAAGCTTAAATAAATGCTTCATTTTCCACGGTTTATTTGCAGGTTATTTAAAGCCAGAAAATATTTTTAGTTTGTGAGAATATATTTTTGTGGTGAAAGGGTTTATAATGATTGGGATACGAGTCATATTAATTAATGAAGGAAGAGATTAATATCTAACCAAAATTAAATAATAATGGTTTAGTCATCCAAGACTTGCTAATTAACTCATGAGGTAGAGGGAGAAGAGATGTGTTCCTACTGTAATATAATAATCTGGCCCCACCCGAGGAAAGGCTGATGCAAGCGGGGGTTGTTTTCCGGTCGTTGAAAGGAACGGATGTTTGTTTGACCTTATTTCCGGCAGTAGCGGAAATGACTACAAGAGGCAGACAGAACAGGTGTCTCTGAGAATTACGTGGCGTGCGTGGGCGAGGCAAAATCCGGAAGTCCCGGTTTGGAGATTATAAAAAAGACCTCGGCGCACGGATTTCAGAGAGAGACGAGACAGTCCGGACAGACAGACAGACAGACAGAGAGAGAGCCGAGAGAGAGACAGACGAGACCAGACAGAGATCGGCCGGTGAAGAGAGACACTCCCGTCAACCCGTCAACCCCTTAGAGGCGCGCTCTCTCACTCTCTGTTCCCTAGGCTACACGGTTCATAGTCATTAATAAAAAATACAAGTATATTTTTATATATATACATGTTTGTTGTATATTGCTATATAACACTACCTTTCCCAAGAGCATTTGTGTGTAATTGGAATATAGCGATTCCAACCAAAAAATTGAAACTCGGTTCAGCGATTAACAACTCTGAGCAGGTATCCATTATACCACCCGCACGTCCAAGCTTAAAGAACCTGGTATTCCTAAGCATTCATCGATCTAATTACTGACCAGGATCGACGTTGCTTAACTTCGGGGATCGTACGAGAAACACTGTTTGAACGTGATCTGGCCATAAGGATGTGAAGGACATATAAATTTAAAAAGAAAGAAATAAAGAAAGAAAATAAAGAAAAAAGAAAGAAAATAAAGAAAGAAAGAAAATAAAGAAAACAAATGAAGTAGGAAATAAATAAATAAAGAAAATAGAGAAATATATAAAGAAACAACGAAAGAAAAGAAAGAAAGAAAAGAAAAGAAAGACAGAAAAAGGAAGAAAAAAGAAAGAAAGAAAATAAAGAAAAAATAAATAAAGACAGAAAATAAAGTAAGAAAGAAAGAAGATAAATTAAGAAGAAAGGAAATAAAGAAAGAACGAAAGAAAAGAAAGAAAGAAAGTAAAGAAAATATAGAAAATAAAGAAAGAAAGAAATAAAAAAGAAAATATATAAAGAAAGAAATAAAAAAGAAAATAAAGAAAGAAAGAAAGAAAATAAAGAAAATAAAGAAAATAAAAAAGAAATAAAGAAAAAATAAAGAAAAGAAAGAAATAAGGAAATAAAGAAAGAAAATAAATAAAATAAATACAGAAAGAAACTAAACAAAATAAAGAAAATAAAGAAAGAAAGAAAGAAAAGAAAGAAATGAAAGGAAGAAAGAAAGAAAAAAATAAATAAAGAAAGAAAGAAAGAAATGAAGAAAATAAATAAATAAATAAATAAATAAAGAGAATAAAGAAAGAAAGAGAAAAATAAAGAATGTAAGAAAGAATGAAAAAGAAAATAAAGAAAGAAAATAAATAAATAAATAAATAAATAAAGAAGAAAGAAAGAAAGAAAGAAAGAAAGAAAGAAAAATGTAAAATTAAAAGACGAAAATATAAGCATAACATGAAAACTCCGTGGTTGGTCGAAGAGCAGTTATCAAGTCCGGTCTGCTTTACCAATTCTCCAGATTAGTTTTTTACAATAACAAAATAAAGGTTGGGGGGGGGGATATTAGCCCGACTCTAAATAAAGTAAATAAACAAGTGGAATATATAATTATAGAGACACAGATCTACAATATTACGACATTCTCTATTGTGCATTGGCCGATCTGGTGAGGAGGACGTTTTTTTGCTCTGTGCCAAAAATTGCACAAGTTGCAATCGATTCCGGTCCTCTTTCCAAAGCGTAAACGCCGTTCAAGCAAACAAGAACAATATGCATAGTAACAATTTTAAGAAATTTAATAAAAATGTTGAGTATGTCGAAATCACTTTTGGCGTCATATTATATAAAGTTTTAATTAGCTTGTTTCGAAATTTTCGAAAATCATTCGAATATTCTACTGGAAAAAGATATTCTGCGTCGACTGGACAGCAAAATAGCGTAAGATGTTTGTTATTTTTAATTATGTTGGCGGGAAAAGATGCTTGAACAAGAGGAACCACTTACCGCCCGAGGATGCATTTCTTGCATTCGATCTCATCTAATAGTTACATAGTTATTTCTTTTCCAGTTCAACGTGATATTTGAACTGGTAAGTAAACAGGACGAGCCGAAAAAGTTGAGGAGGCATTAGAAATTACAGATAAAGGAAAAAGAGAAAACAGAAGTAGCACTATATCCACATAGACTGCAAATATCATCACAAAGAACGATCTGCAATATAATCAGTCCTGACATGGCATATCGACTTCGGTCACTTTCTCACCGACGTGACGTGACTTATCTCTGTCTTTTTTACAAGTATTTTCATGGCAAATGCTCTAACGAGATTTGCACTGAGGGCCTTGATCACATAAACTTAAGCACGCTACTACATAAGAATGTAGGTCCCACATGTTTACCGTTGAAATAGTTGAATGTAGCTGCCACTTCAACTTTAGCAGACTATTTTCTATCTATCTATCTATCTATCTATCTATCTATCTATCTATCTATCTATCTATCCTAACTCGTAACATCTATCTATCTATCTATCTATCTATCTATCTATCTATCTATCTATCTATCTTAGTCTATTTTCTTATCTATCTATCTATCTATCTATCTATCTATCTATCTATCTATCTATCCTAACTCGTATCTATCTATCTATCTATCTATCTATCTATCTATCTATCTATCTATCTATCTATCTATCTTAGTCTTTTCACTCTATCTATCTATCTATCTATCTATCTATCTATCTATCTATCTATCTATCTATCTATCTCCGTCAATTCATTCATTCTATCTATCTATCTATCTATCTATCTATCTATCTATCTATCTATCTATCTATCTAACATCTATCTAATCTATCTATCTATCTATCTATCTATCTATCTATCTATCTATCTATCTATCTTAGTCTATTTTCTATCTATCTATCTATCTATCTATCTATCTATCTATCTATCTATCTATCCTAACTCGTAACATCTATCTATCTATCTATCTATCTATCTATCTATCTATCTATCTATCTATCTATCTATCTATCTTAGTCTTTTCACTATCTATCTATCTATCTATCTATCTATCTATCTATCTATCTATCTATCAATCATTCTATCTATCAATCAGTCTATCTATCTATCTATCTATCTATCTATCTATCTATCTATCTATCTATCTATCTATCTATCTAAGCATATCAATAGCTCTCTATCTCAGTCTATTACTATCTATCTATCTATCTATCTATCTATCTATCTATCTATCTCAATATCTCTTCCTTCTGTCTCTGACTCTCTGAATCTTGCTATATCAAGCAGCTGTGCTCTCTTGGCAATTCTGATTATGCTGTGGTGTCTGTAAATATATATTTCTACTCCCCCGTTATTCAGCAACCTCTTATCAGTAGAATTTTTACTGTTATTAACAAGCGGACTGGGACTCGTTCCATGATTTCCCTCGTGATGTCCTATAGTAGAAACTTTACTTTTCCTGTTCAAGATTGCCTTTTGAGCTCTCTCCCCGGCTGAAAGCTGGCATCGATTCTTTAATCCCAGTAAAGTCTGTCCTAACCCTCATTCATCTCCTTGGTTCTCTTCTGTTGTATCCGTTGTCATTGCACACAGAAATATCTTCTTCCAGTTTTACTGGAGCAACACATCTAATCACACAAGACGCCGTTTTATCATTTGAATACAAGCGTATCTGAAATGAGGTTAAGCTATTGTTTGTTGTTAGAATGAAACAACGTATAGCATCTTGCAAATCCGATTACAAAGTATACTATCGATTCTGCAAAAGTGTACTGAACAGCAAAAACCCTCGCACCTTCTTCCATTCAGTCTTTTCGAAGTCTTCACATCCACAGTATACAAGGTAGACAAGGTTTTGCTGGCTAAATTTTCTTGTAACTCAACACTTGACTCGTCCGGAATATTCCACTTAAAACAGAGGCTCAACTGAGTAATATATACATAACACTCACTCTTGTCTTGGACATAATTTCTAAACGTGACTACCATATGACAAGCAGAGGTGATGGAATTGTTGCTGTCGTGCTAATTAAATGCGACGCTGAACTCTCTTCTCTCCTATCTTTCACTTATTAACTATAGACTCACTTCTTGCTTTCCTGCTTATTTGGTTTCTTCATCTGTAGTTCCTGTTTTAAAGAACTCTGTGGAGACATCTAACCTATCTAACTATCACCCTATGATCCTCTTACCACTTTTGACAAAGTGTCCCAGGCTATTATCAATACTGTCATAGTTAAGCATTTCACACTTTACGACTTACCTACTGAAAAACAATATGACTTCCGCTTCGCCAGGTCTACTTTAACTGATTATGTATACCAGGTGCTTGTGTAGAATGGCGATGTTCGAAGTGTTGCTCTAGATATCTGAAAAGTGTTTGCCAGGGTTTAGCACGCTGGTCTTCTACGCAAGCTCTAGAGCTACAGTATTTATGGACATTTGCTTAATCTAATCTAATCGGTCCTATTACATCGTGAAATGAACCGGCAAGTTTCCATATCCTTTCATACGAACGTGGTCACCCCTCAAAGTCCAAAAGTTTTTCTAAACATGTCAATAATTTTCTTGATGTAATGAGCCTCCGAGTAGGCATCTATGCAGATGACACTGCTATTTACTCCCGTCCCAATAGTAAAACTGTCAAGGCTGACAAAATAAACCTGGCTGCTGCTCTTCAAAAGGACCTCGAATCAGGGATCGATAGGATAGGAAATGGCTAGTCAAATTTAATTCGTCCAAAACGAAACTGCTCTCCTTTAATTACGATAGGGAAACCTTACTACCAGCCATCTGAATGGATGAAGTTAATCTCCTGGAGAGCTACAAACTGCACTTCCTTTGACTCACGGTCCTGGGTATGACGGTAAACTGCATCCGACATCAAGGCCTCTGATTAGGACGCTGTGAGAAGCATGGAATAACCTTTTAATTGCTGTTGTTCCCAGGTCCTCCCTGACCCGGAGTAATAGCACCTGTTAGGGTCCCAGCCATGGGCAAATAGTTAACCCCCAAACTGGGGACAAAACACGATGAATGTATAAAAATACTTTTATAGAAAAATATACATTTTTGAAGAAAAAATTATTACCACAACACAGTTTTTAAAGAAAAAATTCTCAGCAAAACAATTTTGAATACAAAACTAGAATACATTTTCAGTTTTATAAAAAAAAAGAATAAAAACAGAAAAAATTGTTAAAATCTGACTAAATCAACTTTTTCACTATAACCGAAATTAAAAAAAAAAATATATATATATATATATATATATATATATATATTTTTTTTTTTTTTTTAAAAGCCCACCTTTTTGGCATAAAATAACCCACAGCGGTTGTGTGGCGATACCGAGCAAACGAGGGACCGGATATTTGCCCTCAGAGTCCCAGAAACTGCTCTTTGCGTGTCTGGGCTCCAGGCAGAAGTTCCGGAAGTAAACCAAAAATACATAAATATCAAATTCCATTTATGGACCTGTAGCGGAACTCTGGATCCTGATTGGTCATCAAATCGCAAAATTCAAAATATATCAGAGAAACGGTTTTTCCATAGCTAAAGAAAAAATCGTTACTGAGCCACCCCACGTGACTGGATTGAATATTTAAGGATGGTTTCTGACAGGTCACGGTCAGTTAGAGGAGGCGGGTTGCTGACACACAAGTAACATATAACATCAAGTGACCCGGACATTGTCCTTTCTCTCTCTCTCTTTCTCTCTCACTCTTTCTTCTTCTCTCTCTCAACAATTACTGCTACACACAACTTTATCATTGAACACGAACTCTACTCATAATTCCTAACTAAGGTTTATAATTGAACATTAATTTCTACTAATTCTTGTTATTTCTTCTTTTAATAAATTTCTATTTTACATTCAAAATGTATATTTTATTATTCCACTATTCTACACTAATTCTAAATATTCCAACCTGCCGATGACCAACCTTCTGATAAAAGCCCTTCTTATGAATATTCTTCTTCTTCTATGTGCCTTGTCCCTTCAGGACGTAGGCGATTATGGCCTTACACATTTCCCTATGCCTGGTGGCTCTGAGTACGCCTTCTCTCATTACACCATGCAATCCTCATTCAGTCATCCACCTGATTAGGTCCTTCAAATATGTTATCCATTGCTTTCCCCTATCTCTTTTTCCCTCTATGGTTTTTCCACAGCTAAAGAAAAAATCATTCTGTGAGCCACCCCACGTGACTGGATTGAATATTAAAGGATGGTCTCTAACCGGTCACAGCTCACAGCGGTCAGTTCAGAGGAGGCGGTTTGCTGACACACATCAAAGATGTAACTCTCAACTTCAAGTGAGCCCGACATTGTCCTCTGTCTCTGTCTCTGTCTCTCTCTGTTTCTCTCTGTCTTTCTCTCTCTTTCTCCTTACCTATTTCAACAATTACTGCTACAAACATTTTGTACAAACTCTTAATACCTCAACTTTATCATTGAGTACGAACTCTTGATACCCTTAACTTTCTCAATGAACATTAATTTCTACATTCTTGTGATTCCTTCTTTTAATAAATTTCTATTTTACATTCAAAGTGTATATTTTATTATTCCACTCTTCTGCACTAAGTCTAAATATTCCAACCTTCTGATGAATATTATTCAACATAAAATCCTGTAAGCAGTAGGGAGTTCTGTTGAGTCTGACAGAAGGCCGAACAAAAGAAAAATTAACCAGCTCCCTACACTTCAGTTGATATGCCGTTAAACAAAAACTCAAAACTGAAACTCCTTTGACTCACCGTCTCAACTGACGTGTCGTGTGACGACATCGAATGTATAGTTGCATCTACTGCTTGGAAGGTTGGGTCATTTTGCCGGGCGAGAAAGTTTTTCTCGTCAAAAATCCATCTTAGACGTTTATAAATTTACCATTAGTCCGTGCATTGAATAACGTTGTCATATCTTGGGTAATCCTGTTATTCTTTTCGATGTTCTCGACAAAATCCAAATAAGCATCTGCAATACAATCGATTCTGAGTTGTCATTTCGTCTCTCTCTCACCGACCTGATGCGGCTTCCCTCTGTCTTTTCTACAACTATTTTCACGACAGCTGCTCGGACGAGCTTTCACCCTGTTGCCCCGTCTACATAAATTTCAGCGTGCTGAGTGATTGACATCTAAGTCTCACCAATTTACCTTTTAAATAGTTAAATATAAGCGCCTCTTCTCTTCCAAAGATTTTTTCTAGCATTTCTCGCTAGTGGAACCGCCTTCTATTTATTGTTTCACTGACAGCTATAACCCCCAAAAGTTTAAATGCGACGTCAGTTGCTATCTTATATCCCCTTGAGTTCCATCTGTCTTTTAGACTTTCTTCAACACCCCTGTCTTTCTTTTTATTATCTAAATGTAGCCCCCCACCTTCGAATTAACTTGAGATGAAATGATTAAATAAATAAATAAAAAATCTCTACATGAAAATTTAGATGCCATGTGGCCGAATGATATTTATCTATAATGATAATTCTTATTATAACTTTAAGATTTATCATTATAGAAAATTCTGAAAAGATTGAGTTAATATCTATCTATCTCATTCTGTTCCTATCTATCTATCTATCTATCTATCTATCTATCTATCTATCTATCTCAGTCTCTTCATATCTATCTATCTATCTATCTATCTATCTATCTATCTATCTCATCCTGTTCATATCTATCTATCTATCTATCTATCTATCTATCTATCTAGCCTGTTCATATCTATCTATCTATCTATCTATCTATCTATCTATCTATCTATCTATCTATCTATCTATCTATCTCAGCCTGTTCATATCTATCTATCTATCTATCTATCTATCTATCTATCTATCTATCTCATTCTGTTCCTATCTATCTATCTATCTATCTATCTATCTATCTATCTATCTATCTATCTCAATCTGTTCTTATCTATCTATCTATCTATCTATCTATCTATCTATCTATCTATCTATCTATCTCAATCTGTTCATTATCTATCTATCTATCTATCTATCTATCTATCTATCTATCTATCTAATCTATTCTTATCTATCTATCTAATCTATCTTATCTATCTATCTATCTATCTATCTATCTATCTAATCTGTTCATTATCTATCTAATCTATTCTATCTATCTCAATCTGTCAATATCTATCTATCTATCTATCTATCTATCTATCTATCTATCTATCTAAGAGATTCGGATTGAACAGGTTAAGAGGCTCATCCCTTGTTCCCTGTTTAGGATGTGGTTTCCGGATTTCTCTTTTCCAATCTTTACACTTTGTTTTTTTTTTCAATTGGAGTAGATAGATCTATCTATCGCCCGGTTCACACTTCACCCACGTCTATTGAACAGGTTAAGAGGCTCATCCCTTGTTCCATGTCTAGGATGGGGTTTCCGACTTTCTCTTTTCCAATCTTCTCACTATTACGTAGCCCCCTGCACATCAGAAGCGTTACCGCCTTGATCGGGGTGATACGATTAAAAAAAAAATCTGTCAACCAATCTGCTTATCTCAGTCTATCTATCTATATCCATCTAGTCATCCGCAGACAGATCTGTTTCGCTGTATCACAGCTCATCAGTACGGTTAGACTCCGATTGCTTTTAACCAAAAAGTGAAACCCGACCGAATTGGCATCAGTCAGCGATTCTACCTCTGAGCTCGGTAGAAGAAGGCAGACTTTTTAGCGTGTATATTATCATTATACACGCCCAATAGCTGAGAGTGTTCTGAGTCATTGTTGAATGAACGATGTGTAGTTGCTAAAGTAGCTACTGTTTTTCAAAGTCTACCATTCTTCCAGAGTGCTTAATCAGGGTGTGAGAGCGTAAATAGTCATCCGCAGACAGATCTGTTTCGCTGTATCACAGCTCATCAGTACGGTTAAACTCCGATTGCTTTTAACCTAGAAATCCGACCGAATTGGCGTCAGTCGGCGATTCTTCCGCTGAGCTATGGGCGCTCCGTAGAAGAAGGCAGATTTTTATGCGTGTATATTATCATTATATATCTATCTATATATTATCATTATGTATCTATCTATATATTTCTGATTGTATGTGTGTGCCATCTGGATAATACAATGGGTGGTGAAATGTGCCTGACTCGACCACTTTCTTAAATCTGACAAATATCCGAGACTACGGACATTTGCGGACTACTTGGAGAGGACGAGACTATAATAATTCATCAACATCACAAGAATGAGAGACCAACTGATAGATATAGAGAAAACGATGAACAGACTGGGTTAGATAGATATTCATACGAGTTAATTGCCATACGTCATACACGCTTGGGTGATCATGTATTGAAAGACATAACTGACTGGAGAGAAGATTTTTCCCGAAGTAGATTGGCATTACTTTCGTAGACTGGTTGACATCCAAGGCTACAGAAGCTAATCTATCCCGTTATTTAACCCATAGCTGGTGGAATAAGAAACGGAGTAATATTTCCCAATAGCATTTGCGTGAAAGTGAATGCAACGAATTCAACTAGAATTTGGACTCGGCTCTCCAATTTCTCGTTCCACAACGAACGAACACACACACACACACACACACACACACACACACACACACACACACACACACACACACACATACGTAAAACTTAAGACAGACACGTTATTCCATGGTTAATGGAAGTATCTTTAATGTACAGAAATATCTTCTGTACAGTAAAGACGGAAGCTGAAGATGGTTCGCCTTAAATAGGCCCATACATCCACTTAACCATGGAATAACGTGTCTGTCTTAATTTTTACGTATATTTGCTCTATATGTATTTATATACAGATATTTTTAGAGCTCTCCAAGTAAGTTATACTACCACTTTATATACAGGTCACTCCTTTGGATTCTTCTATATCTACACCACATATATATATATATACACGAAAAAAATCGCAAGATCGCCAAGACCTACCGCGGTTTCGCACAACGGCTGACGAGCCGTTGTGCGAAACCGCGGTAGGTCTTGGCGATCTTGCGATTTTTTTCGTGTGTTTTTGCTCTGCGTGACTGCCTCTTTGTTAACCCTTTTTGGTTAGTTTAGTATCGAGCACTTTTCCTTCTTTGTGGTTCGTTCCGTTTGAGGGTTTTTTTTCTTTGCTGTGAAGAACTGTATGTATTGTCGGTGCTACGCAGCTTTCTATTTTTTTTCCCCTCTTTGTCCAAAGCTTTATAGCCGAGGACAATAACGGAGTTAGATTCTGCTGGTTATTCGTGGTCTTTAAAAATTACTTGTGTAACATTTTAAGATTTGAATACGTACAGAGTCGATTTTATTATTATTATTATTATATATATATATATATATATATATATATATATATATATATATATATAGTTATGTATCAATTTTACATTGCGACATGGAAATTTCTATGTTTCGAGATAGGTTATCATCATCAGGCAATGTTGATGTTGTTGTAAATGTAAATCATTTGCTCAACAACATCAACATTGTCTGATGATGAGAACCTATTTCGAAACATAGAAATGTCCATGTCGCAATGTAAAATTGATAGATAACTATATAATTATATTAAGCTCTATAATACTCATTATATTGAGCACTGGTTATAATAAAATAAATGCCAGGGTACTCAAAATAAAAATAAAAACCATGAGTCCGCTTCACTTGGAATTATATATATATATATATATATATATATATATATATATATATAAATCAGTTTATTTCTCTATATGCCTATCGATCTAAGCTCAATGTTTGGAATGTTCGGGTTGAAATGATTATGAAAAAAACTATCTGTCAGAAACCCAGAAAAATTAATTAAAATGTGACATCGAACGAATTCTATTTCGTTATTTTTTATCGACCAAATATATCTTAGATTTTGCTCAGATAACTCGTTGTTCCTTAATGGAAATGATTTGCATATTTATAATTAAATATCAAAATTAAAAAAAGAATATTATTTATTTGCGATGTGGTTTTTTGAGATTTGTTATAAATAAGTGATTGCATGATGGCTTTTATAATCAAATTACTTTCCTAGTCATATAAAACAATCGTCTGCTATGAAAGACGAAAGTTTGTTTCCGTCAAAATCTCTGCATGGAGGGAATAATAAATACTCTTTTTATAATTCTACACTTTATTCTAAACTTCATTTTCGGAAAATATATAAAAAATGTATTCACCTCGGATTTTCATTATTTGTAATAATGAAAATATATTGTCGGAAAATGAAGTGTAAAATAATTAAAATGGAGAAAAATATGACGGAATATTCAATATATATTTTTTTAATTTCTAAATTAATGAAACCATTTTTACTCACATACAGTATTTTCTCCCGTTAAATCAATTTCTTTTTTTTTTTTCAGAACATTCGGGTCACTAAATTCATAAGCGTTCTTTATGACTTTCTGTAGCGTGCCCTCATTAATAATACATCGATTTTTTCATCCTACTTTCTTCGTCGTTTCTTTGAATGTTATAAAACTTTATCTTCTCACAGAAGGTAGTTGAAAAGAGTGATAAGAAAGGACTACAAATAAACTGCAAAAAAACTGCAATGGTCATCAGTAAAAAAGGAAGACTAATATGTCAAATGAGGATGTGCGTTGTGATCTAGTGGATATCGACTCGGAATGAGAAATCGGAGTGCCGAGTTCGAAAGCCAGTTGAATTTGTTGCAATCATGTACGTGCAAATACGCTTGTGAAAGGTATTAATCCGTCTCTTCCCTCCAGCTATGGGTCAAATAACAGGACAGATTGGGTTCTATAGCCTTGGTTGGCAACCAGTCTACCGCAGAAAGCAATGGCAACCTGCGGGATAATCTTCTGCCCAGTCAGTCATGTCTCGAAAGAGACATGATCGCCCAAAACGTGTATCACGTATGGCACTTAATTGACTGACTGAATATGTCAAATACAGGTCGGATATACCAGAATCAAGCAGGTACAAAAATTTAAATAATTTTGGAAGTCATGAGTTATCTTCTTAAGGACACATGGACCAGTGTATCTCGCAATTAACTTCAAATATTTTCCAAACTTTCTGTTTTTTTAAGTTGTAAATGTCAGTAGTTCGTATGTGTCAGCAGATATACAAAAATAAAAAGGCTTACGGCCTATCACGTTAAATACACCGGTTCTCGCTGAAGTTAAGCAACGTTGAGCCTGGTCAGCACTTAGATGGGTGACCGTTTGGGAATACCAGGTACTGTAAGCATTTATGGACGGATGTGCGTTGTGGTACAGTGGATATCGACTCGAAAAGAGAAATCGGTGAGCCGAGTTCGTATTCCAGTTGAATACCCTGCATTCACTTAAGCACTGGTACCCTTGGGAAAGGTATTAATCCGTTCCTTCCCTCCAGTTATGGGTTAAATAACAAGGGTAGGGCTTTGGGACCCTGCCTTTAAAAACAAATCCTAATAAATCTTATAAAACAAATCAAAACGATTTTTAGCAGTAAATGACCCAATGAAGGTTGATATGCTGGTTAAATGAAATAAACAGCCAAAGATAGAAAGGTGCGTAAGACAAGGTGTGTCTTTTCTCTCTCCTCCTACTCTCTCACTGTTTACTACCCTTCAGTTTGGCAAAGGTGAGAGAAAGGCTGAGGAGAGTAGCGTTTATAAAAAGATATAGGGAAGGAAAAGCTCATATAGAGAGTAAGTTGCGTAACGGACGGAGGGGCTAAGTAACTAAGGAAGGAACAAGCAGAATTATTATATAATTACCGAGAATATAAATTATCATTTCAGACATTAGCATCTGTTGTATATACGCTACTTAGATTTATTTCGAGTAAAAGTATTTTCTTTTTACTTTGTAACGATTATTTGACATGTTCCCCTCGGCTATTAGACAAACGTTTTCTTGTTCACACAAAACATAAAAACGAAAGGAAATAACATTCTCGATCAAAGACAGCATTTAAAATATAAAAAAGTAAAGAAAATAGAATGCTGGCACAAAACTAAATTTCGATCGAATCACTTTTATACACTGAAGTGTTGCTAGAAGGATCTTTTAGAGACAATGTTCCCTTGAGCTTTGATTTAAGGTCGATTAACGGTTAATGGTTGTCGATGGCCCACGAGGCTAAAACAGAAAGTAAATCACTGAAAGTTTCGTAACATTCCTTAATTTAAAATTGTTTTATTGTTAATCAGTGATTAATAATGACACAGAGAGAAGAATAATATGAACAAGAATTAGGAAGCGGTCCAGATGTGGTTTTTCTCGATCATCGCCGCACGGAAGTTAGGACAAATGAAGAAGTTTTAAGAAAAAAAGGAATATAATTTTTATTATTTAAATCTCACATAAAAAAATCGCCGCCACAACAGCAGCAGCTACGGTCGCCTCCGCCGCGCTCGACTCGCTCGCCGCGGCCCGCTCGACCCTGTCGGGGACACGAGCGCAAAAGCAGAATCCGGAGAAGGAAAAAAATCCCCCTCCCCCAATCACACCAGTGACGCACTCAGGAACGACATCCGCGCCGCCCTGTGGTGGGCGCCGCTGTCCGAAGACAACGACCAAATCGAGTTTGGGCCACGTTCGGCAGCACCGGACTGAGTCCCCCCGCGATCGCGGTGAGTGGTCCCACCCGTTTACCCCTGGGCGGTTTCACGTTCTCTTGAACTCTCTCTCCAAAGTTCTTTTCAACTTTCCCTCACGGTACTTGTCGACTATCGGACTCGTCCCGGTATTTAGCCTTGGATGGAGCTTACCACCCGATTTGGGCTCCGTTCCCAAGCAACCCGACTCTCGGATCCCATTATAAAAGAGAATTGATCGGAAAGTAGCGTGTAAAATAACTGAGAATTTTGAGAAAAAAAAATTGCAATATCAAAGAGAGTTAAAAATGGAGAAAATATTACTGAAACTGCCAAAACAAAAAAGTTGAGGAGAAAAATGTTTTCTGAATGATAATTCCTGAAGCAGTTGCGTTAAAGAACTTTCTGATACGTGTCATGTATAATTATTTGATATATTTTAAGATCAATTTAACACAAATCGTAGCAAGACCTTTAAAGATTGGTGTGTTAACTATTGGTGAGGCAAGACAGTAAATACTTTTTCGACTGTTTATATTAAAGTAAAAAATTTAAATGTAAAGTCAATAGCCATTTCCTCTCTCACTAATCTGCATCCTCTTTCTCATGCTCCTTTCTCCGTCCATTTCATTCTCATCAGTATTCTCATATTTCTCTCACCCACTTCCTGACACCCCCTATAACCTGTCACTCTTTCTCATACCGTTTCTCCTATGTAAACCTCTGCAAAACAGTGGCAGTAAATTGCCTTGCTTATGGCGATATGATTATAAAAAATCATCTTCTATCTCACTAACCTGCATCTTTTCTCTCTCTCTCTCTCATGCTCCTTTTTCCGTCTACTCCACTCTCATCAGTATTCTCATCCTTCTCTTACCCACTTCCTGACACCCCTTATAACCTGTCACTCTTTCTCATAACGTTCCTTCTATATAAGCCCCTGCACACCAGTGGAAATAAAATGTATTCTTTGGAGCGATATGATTATACAAAAAAGTCATTTCCTATCTCACTAACCTGCATCCTCTCTCTCATGCTCCTTTCTCCATCCACTCCACTCTCATCAGTATTCTCATCTTTCTCTTATCCACTTCCTGACACCCCCCAATAACCTGTCACTCTTTCTCATAACGTTCCTCCTCTGTAACCCTCTGCAAAACAGTGGCAGTGAAATGCCTTGCTTCGGGCTATATGATTACAAAAAAATCATCTCCTATCTCATTAACCAGCATTCTCCCTCTCTCTCTCTCTCTCTCTCTCTCTCATGCTCCTTTCCCCGTCTACTCCACTCTCATCAGTATTCTCATCTTTCTCTCACCCACTTCCTGACACCACCTATATCTCTATAAGAAAGAGAAAGAGAAAGAGAGCGAGAGAGAAAGAGAGAAAGGGAAGTGCATAAAAGCAAATACGCTCGTAATTGTTCAGTCTGGCCGTTATACATGATGTCATCTTCAGTAACTTGAAATTTGCTTCAGCAAACAAGAGATGGCCAAAATTCGACAAGGGCAGTTACATAAACACATAGAAAAATCTTTGAAAACAAATGAACAAACAATATTTGAGAAAAATAAAAGTAAATCTTGTTTCATTTAACGATTATATAGATCGTTTTTTCACTTGGCGCCACGACCACACTTGTCCTGGGTATGACCGTAAACTGCATTCGGCAGCAAAGCTTCTGAGTAGGAGGTTGTGAGGAGCGTGGAACCACCTCTTAATTGATGTTGTTCCTAGGTCCGCCCTGACCCAGGGTGGTGGCACCTGTTATGTTCCCAGGTATAGGTAAATACTTAACCCCCAAACCGGGGTCAAAATGCTATGAAAGTATTTAGCAACAAAACATTTTTGAATGAAAAATATTACCAACAAAACATTCTTTAATGAAAAATTTTACCAACAACTGTGATTTAAAATAAAAATATGTTTCTGGCCTTAAATGGCCCTTTAGATGTTGATAGGACGTTAAACAGGAACACACAAACAAACAAACACGATCACGCTTGCAGCTAGATTGGCATCTTAGTCCCAACCTTTTCCCGTTGAAATAGATAAATACAATCGCCTCTTCCACTCTGATAGTTCCTTTTTTCTCGCCCCCACCGATGAAATTCCTTTCCGTTTACTCGCTTCATTCTGGTAGGTACAATCTCCAGAATTTTAAAATGAATTTTTTTTTTTTTTACCTAGCGGTGTCTATGTTTAGTTTAAATCAAATGACCTAATTTAAAAAAAATATTTTTATTTTAAATCCTATATCTTTTTATTCCTTTTAAAAATAATTATGCCTTTTTAAGTAAAGGCATTTTTCTAATACTTCAACGTTTTTGGGAAGTTAGGTTTTTGCATATGTCCAGCGTCTGTAATATATTAAAAAAATTTTTCTTTCTTTTCTTTTCTTTTATCCCTCCCTTCCTTCCTTTATCTCTCTTATCTCCCACCTTTTTTCCGTGTTGCTTAACCTTACATCAATTCAAGACGGCCGTCTGTTAATTTTAAGTTACAATTCTCTTTCATTTTTTTGCGAACCCAGACGATGTCATTTTTTTCTTTTCTTGTTTATTTGATTTTATTTTGTTTTATTTTTTCTTTTTTTCTTTTTCTTTTTCTTTTTTAATTTCTTTGCAAATCTATTTAAAAAGGAAAATTAGACTGATTTTTCTCCAGTTTCTGAAAGGATTTTTCTGTTGCTGAGGTGATGTGTTATCCCCCGTGGGGATTTTCATATCGAAATGATCATCCAACATCACTGAATTAATCCTTTTTTAATTTATATTTGCTCTGTAATATTTTCTTACATGGAGCTCTCTTCCTGTATCATTTCTTAATATTAAAATAAAATTTTTAATATTAATTAGGATCGGGTTTTTGGAATTTACCTTCCTGCTTTTTCCGCTTGGATTAAAGTATCTGAATTAGAATATATATATATATATATATATATATATATATATATATATATATATATATATATATATAATCTAGATAAAAATTAGAGATTCTACAATTTCATGGGTAATACATATTTTGCAGCCAAAACCTGCTGCTTGTGAGACCCAAATGATACAACTGTTAATATTCAAAATCTTCCAGAAAAGAAGCACATACAGACACTCACGTGCCCATTTCGTGAATAGAGATTTGTAACGGTCATCTACTAAAACATTTCTTCGCTCATTCAAATAAAAAGAAAGAACGAAAGAAAAAGAAAAATATAGAAAACTTACAAGGAAAAAGGAAATTATAGTTAATGGCTAAGATCGACACCAGCGTCTGTTGCAATTCTTTTGCTTTCTTAGAAAAATATGACATGGAAATTTAACATTAAATTTATTTTTAAAGATAATGGAATGTATCTACGGTATAAAAATAAATGGTAAATCATACATTTTAATACAAATTAAAATATAAATACTAATAGTATTATATTATAAATATAGTTATAATAATTAAAAAATAAATTAAAAATATATAAGAAAATTATAAATACAATATTAAATAACAATCTTAAGAAAAGCTCTGAAATAATATAATAAAATAGTAATAATAAAAAATGTAAAATTTATATAAACAAATTAAACAATAACACTAATAATAATAAGCATAAGATCATATTACTCTGTTAAATTAAATAAGTAAATTTAACATTGAGTTCTTTTGAGTTCGTCTCTATCGGAATTTACCTGACTTAAATACCAAATATTTATATATATAATATGCTGTAATCATTCTTCGTCGTTCAGGCTGGAGATGCATAGATGCAATACTAATCTTGCTGAATGTGGATAGAAGTTTAAAGAAAGATATGGTTGACGTTCAGATGTAAGATGGAATATTTTGAGGACGATCGATAGTTGCAGAAGTCGTAATCAATGTTAAAGAAAAATTTGTGATCACAACACTTCATGGATAGGAGTGTTCTGTTAAATGAAAGATCTGAGGTCTAAACAAAAAGGCACCTGAAAAAAAGACCTCTTGGGTTGTTACGAACCCAGATGAACTTTGTTTCTTTTTTCTTCTTCTTCGTCTTCTTTTGTGGTTTGTACCTCCTCTTTTCCTCATCTTAGTGTGGTAGTTTGATGTCTTTCCAAAGTTTTACCTGAAGATACCTAACAATAGAAACCCGGATAGTATTGTTATATACTGCTGCTAGAACTCTAGACAAACAACGGAGAGTTTGAGTTTGAGTTTTGTTTAACAGCATATAAACCTCTGTGTCTTATTTAATGCCGAAAACGTAGTGTTTTAGAGGTATTTTTTAATGTTCAGTTATAGTGAGAAGATTGATTTAATCTGATTTTTAATTTTTTTATTTTAGAAAACTGAATATCTCTTCTAGTTTTGTATTCAAAAATGTATTGCTGGTAACTTTTTCCTTTAAAAATTCATTGTCAATATTTTTTTCTTTCTTCAAAACTATTGTTGATTATACCTTTTCTTCAAAAATCTATATTTTTCTATAAAAGTGTATTTTATACTTTCATAGTGTTTTGACTCTATTTTGGGGGTTGACTATTTGCCCATAGCTGGGACCCTAACAGGTGCTACCACGCCTGGTGAGGGTGGACTTGGGAACAACAGCAATTAAGAGATGGTTACATGCTCCTCACAACCTCCCAATCAGAGGCTTTGTTGCCGGATGCAGTTTACGGTCATACCCAGGACCGCAAACAATGGAAAACACTTATAGAAAAAAATATAATCTTATATGTTTATTCTTCTTAGGTGACGGTTGTTGGGAGTAGAAGGTTAGCTGGAGAGGCATCATATACACACGAAGGAGCCGACGGGAGTCGTTAGCTAGTCTCTTCTTTCTCAGCCAGCAAAGATCTTTCTCTTCAGCCAAAACTTATATGAGACCTAAATATTCCCTAAATTGTTATACTTTGCTTTTTAGGGTTGTCGCTTAATTGATGTGATCTGCGGCCAGAAATATCTGTCAGTCAGCTTTCCGGCTATCACCACTCAAGCCGGTTGCCGAATGTGTTTCTGCCTTTGATGTTGCACCCCACTGCCACCATTCACAGCCGGAGATATTTGTCAATCATATCTTTGCTGTTCAAGGTAATATATTACAGTATAGTAAACCAGTAATTTTTCTTTTATCTATTTATATATCTATCTAAGTTGATCATTTTCCTTCACACATTACATATAGAAAACTTATGCGGAAATGGCTAATCAGGCCCGTTTTCGCTCTGAGTTGTCTGCTGCAATGTGGGCAGGGAATGTCTGTTTGGAAAGGGGAACTTGACCTGTCCTTCCGGCGTTGTCACTTTTACTGGAGTTTTTGGATCTTTTATCTGTTTTGAACGGAGGCAGGAATGATGTTGCAATATTTCCGGGAGGCCTTGAGGGTTTCCTTTAATCGCTTCCTCTGTCCACTATGAGATTGTTCACCTCCCTTAAGCTCCTCGTAGAAGAGACGCTTTAGAAGGTAGTGGTCTTGTATGGAGTGTACATTGAACCAGGGAACGCATGAACATGGAGTGGATGCTTACCATCTTAGCTCGCTCAAGTTTCTCCGTGTCTGGGACTTTGTCCTGCCATTTGATGCAAAGAAACGTTCTCAGGCATTTTATATGGAAGGTGCTCAGCTGTCTAGAATAATGGCTGTAGACGGCCCAGGTTTCACTTGCGTACAGTAGGGAAGGAGGCACCACGTCATGATACATCGTCATCTTGGTCTGCAGGGTCATTTCACGCAGCACACGGTCGAGGGATTTGACGATTGCAGCCCTGACTCTGGCAGTCCTGTAGTTTGCTTCAACGTCGATGTTGTTAAAGCGTGGAAGGGTGCTTCCACAGCAAGTCTCTGTCCACGGACCATTACGACTAGCTGGGAGGTGCTGGTGTAGAACCTCAGTCATTCTGGTAGAAATATATACTTTATATATATATATATATATATATATATATATATATATATATATATATATATATATATATGAAGTGAATGATAAAACTAGACACTAACTTCTTAAAGAAGCGATTCGTTCCGAAAAGGAACATTTTTAGATAAATAAAAGGTTTATTTATGCAAAAACGAGAAGGAAATGTAACAAAAAAAAAATACCGGGAATGCTGGTTACAGTTTCTTTCGAAACGTTAAAGAAACAGAGATTTCCCATCTTTAAACTTCGACATATTTGATAAATTCAAGACGCTGATCATTTGAGACACGATAATAATCACAAATGTTAGTTACTTTTGAAATTTAATATTGAATCAACGGATCATATAAGCCTTTAATTAGCACATGAGACATTATGCCAGAAAAACTATACTTTTAAAACTTTATTTCAATTTTAAATACATTTAAAATGCAGAAACTTGAAGAATATCTTATTCAGATCTTTGTTCTTGTAACTATAATGGCCTGAAGAATTTGATATGAGACTAAAGCGATTTTCAGCTTGACCCAAGTGATAACGAAAGAAAAGTTAATATAATTAAATTAATTCTCAATGCCTTTGTCGTTTCTTTTATTTCCATTCTTAACTCGATAGTTTTTGGTATAGAAGGACTGGAACATCAGATTTCTGCAAAAATCTCTTAAAAGTCGTTCAGTTCCAATTAGTTAGTCTACAGGAATGACAGCGGAAGATTTTAAATTCACCATATTGAAGAAAACAAACATATTGATTTTAAAAACTACCATATTAGAGGAAGGAAGAATATTGATTTTAAAAATCACCATAATGGAGGATGAAAAAATATTGATGTTCAACTCACCATATTGGAAGAAGAAAGAATAATGATTTCAAATTCACCATATTGGTGATAGAAAGAATATTGATTTAAAAAAATCAACCTATTAGAAAAAGAATGAATATTAATTTTAAAATCAGCATATGGGAGGAAGGAAGAATATTGATTTTAAAAATCACCATAATCGAAGAAGATATTGATTTTAAATTCAGCATGTTGGAGGAAGAAAAAATATAGATTTTAAAATCAGTATATTGGAAAAAGGAAGAATATCGATTTTAAAAATCACCGTATTGGAGGAAGGAAGAATAATGATTTTAAAAATCCCCCAATTGGAGGATGGAAGAATATTGATTTTCAACTCACCATATTGGAAGAAGGAAAAATATTGATTTTGAAATCAGCATATTGGAGAAAAGAAGAATATTGATTTTAAAAAATCAACATATTACAAAAAGGAAAAATATTGATTTTAAATCACTATGTTGGAGAAAGGAAGAATTTTGATTAAAAAAAAACACCACATGAGATGAAGGAAGAAAATTTATTTTAAAATTTTAACATTGACTTCTTTTGCGCTTGTTTTCCGTTGAAAACACATTTATTTGGAAATTCTTGTAAAAATCAAATAAGTGTCCAATTGTAATGAAACTTATCCAGAACTTATTCAGAACTTATTTGCAAATGAATGAAATTATTTTTGAAATGTTTCTCTTAGAAAATGTTGATAAATTTTTTTTTAAATATGTTACCCCCCACTTACTTAATTTCATGAAATTTAGCACAGAACATTTTTTCCCCTTAAATTTTTTTTTTTTTGTTAGAATTATAAGTCTTTGGAAAATGCAAATCACCTACATTTTTGTTCAAATTAGTGCTATCTAAATGAAAATCTGCTCTGATTTGAAAAATAATAAATCCAATAAAACAATGACATTACTTATAAAAACTTTAAATTGTTTTTGTAAATAAGTAATATTAAGGACATTATTGTCTGAAGAAATAAAATGATTTTGAGGAATAATGAATGTTTACCAGAATTTTTTCAATTTTTAACATTTTAATTATAATAATTTATAATAGTTTAAAATCGTGTGAAATTCTCTACTGGGATTTTCCTTGGATGTAGTATAATAATTAAGTGGAAACGAAATTTATGAGTTCAACATTGCAAAGATTATTAAATTTAGTGGTGCTACCTATTTTTAAAATAATTTTTCTTTACTTAATACGTTCCTTATTTTCATGTATGGTTGACTAAAATTGCCACTATTATGAAAATGTTACGTAATTTAAGAGTTTTGTCCCTTCCCTTAGATTTATGAAAATTGCATGTATGGTGATGCGTCGCTGCTGTCATTGTTTCGTCATTCAACAAACAGTTCTTCAAATGTTCGATCAGATGAACACGACCAATCGTTAATAATTGGTTGTATATTACTTTTTATGCTATAAGTAAGTAATATTTCTTTAAAATCAGATTAATTTAACTTTCAAGTATTCTAATTTTAGTAAAATAAAGTGTCAGAAATTTTTCGAAATCTTTTTAAAATCGATGAAGTTTTGTTTGCTTACAAATTTCTTAAAATTGGGAAAATGGACGCTTTCAAGAAAAGCTTAACAAATCAAAATTAAATATAGATATTACAATCTATTTAATATATAGATATATAGATATTACAATCTATATAATTTCAATCTAAAATACACCAGAATTTTTACTTAATTGAAGTAATAAATTTAATCATTAAGCTTTTAATTAAATCTAAAATAAAATCTTCAAGATTTTTTTTCATTTAAAAAAAATTAATTTTAAACTTAGGTATGGAAAATTTATTCCGAAAAAGTTAGGTTACCTACTTTTAACATAAAAAGTATAAAGTGTACAGTATTGTATAAGTTTTCTCGGGTGCATAGGTCGATAAACAAAATAAAAAGTATTTAAAGAATACAGGGCGTCTACTTAACTATGGATATCTACGAAAGACTGGTGTCTATTAATATACAGGTAGTCATTAATATATATATATATATATATATATATATATATATATATATATATATATATATACATCCGTGTGAATAAGAAAAAGTTACAACGTCCAAAATATTAATTTAAAACAGTGCTCGATATAAAATATACAGCTGTAAATATTTATTAGCAAGTATATTTTAGAACATGTAACATGTACAATTACACTGTTATGTAATTTAATTATTTTTCTAGATTGTTGGCGCAGCTATAGCTTAGTTTTATTGTATTTCTACACCATCTGATGAGACATTGGAAGTCTAATGTCGAAACAAAATGTACAATTTGTAGTGGATATATATATAAAAACTGAACATATTCTAAAATATAATATATATTTATGATAGTAGGCTTTGATAAACAGTAGCTACTCTGGCATGTACGCATCGCTCATTCAATGAAATGAATTTAGAGTGCTCTAGCTATTGGGAGCTTATAATGATATGAGCTAAAAAGTCTGCCTACTTCCACCGAACGCCCATAGCCCAGGGGTAGAGTCGCCGACTGACGCCATTTCGGTCGGGTTTCAGTCCTGGGTAAAAAAGCAATCGGAGTCTAACCGTACTGATGAGCTGTGATACGGCGAAACAGATCTGTCTGCGGATGACAATATATATATATATATATATATATATATATATATATATATATTAGTCATCCACATACAGGCCTGTTTCGTTGTATCACAGCTGATCAGTGTGGCTAGACCTATCCACTTATATATATATATATATATATATATATATATATATATATATAAAAAGATGTCCTTAGATGGAGATATTATGCATCAAGATGTTGCTCCTCTATCTTATATATATATATATATATATATATATATATAGACAGGAGAATCCATCAAATAGGGAGTTACTTTCAACCATCCTGTATATATCAGAAAGATAGATTTTTTCCCCTGAAAGAATCTGTCATATTGATTATTTAAGGAAGATAATGTTATCCATCCATCGATCCATCCGTATATACATGTATGCATGCATACATAGTCTAAATACCTTTATGTATAACTTCAACTTTTAAAAGCGAGATAAATCTATTAATGTGAAAATATATTAAAAGTGTTCTATTTTCGGAATCGTATCCACTTAACTTAAAACAACGATCATACAAATTATCTCTATTTCATCGCAAAATCAGTGCTAATAAACCGTGAGATAATTAAAAGCAAAACAATTATAAACAAATGAAATGCCAAAGAAGATTAATGATGTCGGCTGTGGATAAACTAGATGTCGAGATTTCGTGTCTCCGTATTTTGAATGTTTCCATGTAAACTGTAAACGGCGTTTTCAGAAACAAGTACCATTTGTTCACGACAAAGTCACTTGACATTAATCGAAAAAGACTAATGAATGACGCAATAAAATGAGTTTTCGAAGACATTCATATATATATATATATATATATATATATATATATATTGAGGGATGTGCGTTGTGGTGCAGTAGATGTCGGCTCGGAGTGGGAAATCGGTGAGCCGAGTTCTAATTCCAGTCAGACACTTTGCATTTACTTACGCACTGGTACCCTTGGGAAAGGTGTTAATCCGTCCCTTCCCTCCAGTTATGGGTTAAATAACTGAGGTCTGTTGTTCATGCGATCTGTGGCAGACTTCTGCCCCGATTGTTTGTTATCAGCAATTCCAAAAAGTGTGGATGGTGCTACACAATGCCTTCACCACTTTAAACAATTCTTTGTGTGGTAGTCTGTGTTAGACGCTCATACGTCGAAATCGACGGGAGAGTCCATTATATATATATTAGAACACACTCAGCTATTGGGCGTGTGTATAATAATAATATAGAACCTAAAAAGTCTACCTCCTTCTTTCTAGCGCCCATACCTTAGAGTTAGAATCGCCGACTGATGCCAATTCGGTCGGGTTTCAATCCTGGGTAAAAAGCAATCGGATGTCTAACCGGACTGATATGCTGTGATACAGCGAAACAGATCTCTCTGCGGATGACTATATGTGTCTAGTCACAATGATGAGCTGTGATACAGCGAAACAGGCTTGTATGTGGATGACTAACGTACATATATATATATATATATATATATAATACTGTGTAAAATTATTAGGACAAGAACTATTTTATTTTTTATGAGTCATATTGACAGTAAAAAAACAATTTAATTCAAGTAATTTTATTTGATTTACTCAACAAATGCTTTAACAAGAAAAAATACTTGTTACAAAGTAAATTTAATATTTAGTATAATAGCCTTTTGCTTTGTCAGGCATTGACATCACAAGCTTCTTCAATGTATCTAATAGTATCTCCTGCCAAGCAGCTTGTATTTGTTCCCAAAGTGTGTCTTGAGAAGACATTCATTTGATGAAGTGCCGGCTTGATCATTAGATTTATCAATTCGAGAGGGGGAAGAATAAGAAAAAAGTCAGTCATACCCAAGGATAACAGAATAATGAGTAGTTTCAAAATAACTTGTTTAATAGAAAGTAGGGAAAATAATTAAATATAACTTCTTTTTAATACATTTCTTTTACAACTAGTTTTAAATAATCAATATTTATTAGCAATTTACTTGGCTTTTCACTCTGTATTTGAATTTTAGTGAGGTTTTTAGGAAAATCACCCCTGTCTTAATACTTTTTCACACTACCGGTATTGTGCAAAAGTTTTAGGACTGGGGTGATTTTAAACTTTATTTTGATGCCTCATAAAAGATAAAATAGTTCTTGTCTCAAAACCTTTGCACAGTACTGTATATATATATAATAATGAACTTAATCACAGTAAGGCAACACTAATAATTACAGACTAAACATCCGAAAATAATGTTAACTTAACAGTAATTTAAACCGTCTTGTAACCCGGTGAGGACTAGCTCGTGGGTTAAATAATGGGGGAGAAAAAAAAATAAACAGCGCACAAAAAAAAACCCCAAGACTTAACTTTAACAATAAAGTGCTCGATACGAAACTACGAAAGTAGAGCTAGAATACAATACAAGAAATCTAGAAGTGAGCCACCACCTACCGCGGTTTCACACAACGGTTTATCAGGGTAAGAGGCCCTTACCCTGAAGAATCGTTGTGTGTGTGTGTGTGTGTGTGTGTGTGTGTGTGTGTGTGTGTGTGTGTGTAAACAGATATTTATTTTGTCTAAGTTTGGCATAAGATTATAATATCTAGTTAGCCGAAAATAACGAAAACAAGTTGTTTAGTCGTCTTTCAGCAGAGACGGTCTGCATATATTTTTTTTAATTACGAAAAAGTTGTTATATAAATGAAATGTTTACACCTGCGTCAGTGTTGGTTTGTGTCGCCGCTGGACGTCGTCTGGGCCCAACACGTTGGTCATGTTTTACAGCCAAGTTCATATCTTACTAACATTGCAAAAATATTCATTTTGGACCATTCATGCATCGGGAGTTCGGTGTCAGAAGTTATGTGTGCTAGAGTTTTACTAGCTCGCTCATGAGATTTCGTAAGACGAAGATGGTGTTTGTAGAATGCAAATGTTTTTAAGTTCATGTCTAACTAGCATCATATCCTCCCGGTTTTGGAAACGTCATTGCATAAAGCAACCGATGTAAATGTGTGTCTCGGTGGGGGTGCTTGTGTTGGGCTGGTCGTTGGTTGTCCGCCTGTCTGAAGTAATTGTTGCAAAATATCAAAGATTCAATTCAACTCATGCCACCATCTACCGAAGAAAGTTCATGAATTTATCAGAGGGTGGTGGTTTGTGACGACGATATTATTTTTTAGCCTAAATTATATAAATTAAAATATATCAATTTATATTTGTTTATAGTTCTTAGAAGATGTAGTATTTACAGTATTTACATTATTCAGACTATTGTCCTCATCTTTGTTGCCATTTGTACGACGTTGAATAATAGATCATTCTATTTGTCTATATTTCTGAGATGAGGTAGTATTTACAGTATTTACATTATTCAGACTATTGTCCTCATCTTTGTTGCCATTTGTACGACGTTGAATAATAGAGCATTCTATTTGTTTATATTTCTGAGATGAGGTAGTATTTACAGTATTTACATTATTCAGACTATTGTCCTCATCTTTGTTGCCATTTGTACGACGTTGAATAATAGAGCATTCTATTTGTTTATATTTCTGAGATGAGGTAGTATTTACAGTATTTACATTATTCAGACTATTGTCCTCATCTTTGTTGCCATTTGTACGACGTTGAATAATAGAGCATTCTATTTGTTTATATTTCTGAGATGAGGTAGTATTTACAGTATTTACATTATTCAGACTATTGTCCTCATCTTTGTTGTCATTTGTACGACGTTGAATAATAGATCATTCTATTTGTCTATATTTCTGAGATGAGGTAGTATTTACAGTATTTACATTATTCAGACTATTGTCCTCATCTTTGTTGCCATTTGTTCGACGTTTTGGCCGTTGTACGTTCCGGCTTTCTTCAGTGATTGTAATAAAGGGTTCGGTTAGAAATTCCTAACACCTGAAAAAGGTCACAGTGTCCAAAGACCGAAATGTCGTACAAATGGTAACAAAGATGAGGTCAATAGTCCGAATAATGTCAATGCTATCAATTCATATTTATAAATAAATTTATGTTTGGAAACGACAATAATGCAGTTGGTTTTAATTGAATTCCTCTGTGACGTTAGTATGCGAGATAATGTGATTTGGCGGAAAAATATTCGCCAATGATTTACTGACATCGAGATGATGGGTTTGTCTGTAGCTGGTGCTATGTGATGAATTGAACATTTTATATTTAATAAATTTGTAAACAGTTATTTGTATTGAATACTGCTACCGTATCTGGTCGGTTGCTCCTGCTATTCATCTCGAGGTCCTCGAAAAAATGCAAAGAAGGATGTGCAATGTAATAGATCCTGACTTAACATCTCGGCTTCAGTCATTTTCTTACTAACGGAATATAGCTTGTCTTTCTTTTCTACAAATATTTCCATGACAAATGCTCTGCTGAGCTTTTCCCCCGGTGCCACGACCATGTAAATGTAAGCGTCTTTTAGATTGACATCCAGTTTGCACCCTTTTACCATTGAAATAGTTAAATCTAACCGACGCTTCTACTCGAACAGTTACTTTTATCGCACTTCCCGCCTGTGGAACTGCCTTCTGTTAACTTGCTTCCTTGATAGCTACAATCTTAAAAACATTATACACAACGTAAATTGCCACCTTCTATCTTCTTAAATCCTGTTAATCTGCTATCCTTTCATCAATACATTTTGTACCCAGTCTTTTACCTCACTGACTTCTATTCATAAGTGGACGCAGTTGGGAGAATTTCCCAATGTCGCTGAAGAGGTTTCTGCCGATTCAGAGGGCTTTTTCATCACCAAGGCAGGTGAGTGATTCTTCACCGTTAGTGAGGCATTTCAATCCAGGCGCCAGAGACCATACAGGGAGAACCTCTCGCTTTGTTAACTCGAGCTCAATCAGACTATCTTGACCACACTACTCACTAACACGTGATATAATGCCTTACAAGACAACGCCTAGACGTCAGAGAGGCAACTAGTCGATCGTTGGTAGAACTCATGTGCAGGGGTTTACATAAGAGTAAAAAGTTTAATTAGAAGAGAGTGAAGAAAAAGACGAACCAGTTAGAAAAGAGCAAGAGAAGGATGGGAATACAGGTGTGATGGCAGTTGCAAAGGTGGAGAGAAAGGAAAGAATATATGGGGTGGTGAAAGAACTAGAGTCAAGTTGTTAAGAGATGAATATTAACATTGCATTTAAATTCATGGAGTTTGTAGCCGTCATGAAAGTAAGAATATGGAAGCGAGTTGCACAGGCGGGAAGTGCAAGGAAAGAAGCTAAAGGAGTAGAATTGTCGTCTGCATTTAGTTGATATAACTGTGAATGGGTGGGACCCAGTTGCCAATCTAGTTGCATGAGTAAACACCTGTTGCAGAGGCACCAGTGACGTAAGTTTGTTGGAGCAGAAGCCATGGAAGTATTTATAGAACAGACAAACGGAGGACATATCTCGTCTGTGGGGTAGTGGCTGTAGTCGAGCCGCCAAGTCGGTACCTATCACATTAGGCAGAGTACCTGACCGAGGTTGTAGCATCAGGTAAGAAGACACCGTGTAGGAATGGATTTGTATTTAACTTGCGAAGGAAAGGCTCCAAAATAAGAACATAAATAAATACGAAGCTGATGAGCTCGACGAATAGAGCAAAACAACATGAATGATTCCGATCTTATCCCAATCATTTTGAAACACACCGGACGACGAGTGCAGAAGTTGGATGCAAGTGCAAATATTCGGCCAAAACCCGGCATTTGAAATGTCAGCCTTCAGAAAAAGATTGTCAAATCCAATCAAATGCTTTGAACAGAACTAAATTTATCAGCGCGGCTTTACTATCGTCTTGCTCAATGATCAAACATACCAAATGAATGTTGTCCTGAAGAGTCCTGCCCTTCACAGCACGAGCCTACTTAGAGCTAATCAAAGTAGACAGAACAACTTGCAAACATCTTTTCTGTATTTAACATCGTCAAAAGCCAAAAGTTACCTCTGGCGTCCTCGCCGTTTTTCTTTTGCATAGTAATTCGTTAATTGCATTGTGAATCGTTGAGGTATAAATCCATGCTTCATCTAATTGTTGTAAATCAGTTCTAAAAGAAAACTCTCTCAAGAACTGTTCATAAGAAAGACCATCTAATCCCGGTCAATTACAAACATCGCTTCCCATATCTCAAACACTGTAAAGAATCCCATGTATCTAGTCGTTTCAGCTGATTCGACGCGGGGAAACCCGGCTAAGTAGCCATTAAACTGAGCAGGATTCAAACCGGGATCAGACCCAGAAAGTAGTCACAGTCTGCGTCTGTAGTCATGGTCAGCTTATCCTATTTTGTAATGCCCGCGTTATCCTATTGAATACATTACTAACTTTCTCTGCACGTAGTTCAGCGGCCATATTCATTGCATTAAGAGACATTATTTTTAACCTAGCACCAACTACAAGAGATTGATTCTTCTTGATAACCAAGAAGACCAGCTTCGCCTTAACTAAGGCTATTTCTCCACTATCATGGGATTTAATCAGCCAATTAACCCTTTGCTTCATATGCCGTTTGTGATACTAACTTTATTAGATCGTATCGACGACCATAATCAGCAGCAAACTACTTAACTTTAGGAGGATGCAATTCTTCGGAGTTTCCCTCGACCGGGAAGAAACGGCATCAGCAACAGATGTCTCTGGACCGTTACACTGTGACGGTGCGCGACAAAGAATTACCTTGGGGTCATGGAACGTCAGGACCCTCAACAACTGTAGTAAACTTGAGAATGTCAAGCAGAAGATCAGCAGATTGAACATCAGTATATTTGGAATATGCGAAACTAGATGGCTTAACAATGGCGACTTCAGCATTGACAACCACAGAATAATATGAGAAGGAGGCAAAATTACGAAAAGAAAATCGGATTAACACTGGACAAAGAAATGAAGAAATGCTTCCTGGAATACTGTCAGCCTTACGACAAGGTCCCCTTGGTCAAACTGAAAAGAGGGCCTTCAACATATCTCTGATAGTAGCCTATGCACCATCAACGCAAAGCACTGAGGAAGAAACAGAATCTTTCTACTCCATACTAAACAATGCCAAAGCCCAAGAAATTAGAATCATAAAGGGAGACTTAAATGCCGAGGTATTTAAAGAGAGGAAAGAGGAGACGATTGGCAACTTTGGATTAGGAATCCACAAAGAACAAGAAGAAAAATGGGTTAAATGGGTCACAGCAAATGACGGATTAAAAACTAACAACTTATTTTAAGAACACCCACGACGTCTATGGACATGAAGAAGCCCAGGAGGAGACAAGAAAAACCAAATCGATTACATAACTATGAACTGGAGAAATTCAGTGGTTCAATGCAAAACCTATTTAAAGCAACCAATTCCCAGTCATCTACAAACTAAGGGTGAAACTCAGGAGATTGAAGAAGCCTAAGGCAGTACCCAGACTGCGATATAACACACTCGTGAATGATCTCAATCTTCAGAAAAAAATACATTGACAGTGAAAAGATATTAGAAGAACAAACTGGAAAAGGTAACGCGAAATGAGACACACTGAAGGACGCGTTAGTGTCATCAGCAAACAGCATTGTCGCAAGGGAAATCAAACGCCGAAGAAAAAAAAGAGTGGATCACTGAAGAGATTCTTGACATGATTCAAAGGAGACAGAAAACGATGCCAAAATATGGAACGGAATACAGGAAACTACACAAGGAAATAAGGAGAAAATGAAGACAAGTTAAAGAAGAATGGCTTAACAACAAATGTGCAGAGGTAGACAGATTGAGCAGGACTAATAAAGTACACATACATAAATTAATAAGAAAACTGGCAGGACAAAAACATGCACATTAACAGGATTTATAAAATCCAGGCATGAAATTATCATATGAGAGAAAAAGGAAATACTCTAGAGCTGGGAAAAATATATCAAAAATGTTTTTCACTGCAAGACAGAGCACAGATTTTCATAGCACTCTCTTAGAAGCCTGGTGGAAACGAGTTCGAACTACACCTAACCATCGGTTTGATGAGCCACGTAATAAAACTCATTATCCGAATCCTGATACATAACGGGCGAAGCAGAATCAGGCCAGTGATAGGACAAGAACAGTGCGGGTTCATAAAAACACTGGAACAAGGAACCAAATATTTATGATTAACATGCTATCCTAAAGAGCAATATAAATGAAAAAAGGACTTGCACCTATGTTTTCTCGATTATGCGAAGGTGTTCGACAAAGTACGCCACAAAGAACTGATAGAAATGCACAGCAACCTCGACATATTTCTGAAAGACATAAGAGCAATCTTCTTCTTCTATGTCTTGTCCCTTCAGAACGTAGGCAATCATGACCTTCGACGTTTCCCTATCCCTGGTGACTCTGAGCACGCCTTCTCCTGTTACACCATGCAATCCTCGTTCCGTCATCCACCTGCTTAGGTCCTTCAAATATGTTATCCGCTGCTTTCCTCTGTCTCTTTTTCCTCTCTATCTGGCCTGTTAGCATCAGATTCTCCAAGCCCTCCTTCCTCATTGCGTGTCCCAGGAACTTCATCTGTCTCTTCCTGATGCTCAGTATTAATTTCCTTTTTGTTTCCATCATTTCTAGGATCTCATCATTGCTCACATTATATTCGCAGCATCCTTCTGTAGGACCACATTTCAGTTGCTCCAAGTTTTTTCTTCATCTTTGATTTTATTGTCCAGCATTCATTGCAATTTTGAAGGATGGACAGCACGTAGCAATCCAGTACTCTCTTCCTAGTTTCTAGCAAAATTGTCCTGTTTCTTAATACCTTACTCAACTTCTGGAATGCTTCCTTCGCCATGCCAATTCGCCTTCGGATCTCTGTGTCGCACTTTCCGTCTTGTTATAACGCTTCCCAGGTATTTAAATTTTTGTACCTGCATCAAGAATCTTTAATGCCAGCCAACCGCCTGCATCCTGACAGGAAACGAATTCAGCAGACACACAAAGATAGAAAGGGGCGTAAGACAAGGATGAGTCTTTTCATGATACAGTGCTGGTAGCAGACACGAAAAAGAAACTACAAGACCTCCTACAGAAGGTAGCTGAAGAGAGTGATAAGAAAGGACTACAAATAAACTGCAAGAAAACCGAATGCATGATCATCAGCAAAAGAGCAGCACTAAATGCTAAATACAGGTGGGGTATACTAAAATCAAGCAGGTACAAAAATTTAAATACTTAGGCGGTCTTCTCACAGAAGATGGAAAGTGTGGCACAGAGATCCAAAGGCGAATTGGCAGGGCGAAGGAATCATCCTAGAAGCTGAGTAGAGTATTAAAAGACAAGGAAATTTCGTTAGAAAAAAAAAAAAAGAATGCTATGTCATGTCAGCTCTTCAATATGGCAGTGAATGCTGGACAATATCATCAAAGATGAAGGAAAAAATTTAAAGCAATTGAAATGTGGTTCTACAGAATGATTTTGCCGGTATCATGTATCTAGCATATGAACAATGATGAAGTTTTGTAAAGGAGGGAACGAAAAGGAAATTAATACTCAGCATCAGGAAGAAACAATAAAAGTTGATGGCACATGCAATGAGGAAGGAGAACCTGATACTAACAGACAGAGAGAAAGAAAAAGAGGGGAAAACAGCGTGTAACTTACTTGACCGGCCTGAGCAGGGAAATGGCATTGCGGGAATTGCCTGTATTAACAGTAGAAAGCCTTCTAAGGGCCATCATGGATAGGGAGACGTGGAAGAAGAAGAAGTTGGTTCTGGAAATTCTGTAAGCTAAATAACGAAGCGTTCAATTTCCAGTAACCACCCATCCAAACCTTAGGCTTGTATAAGTTTAAACAAACCCACACGAGCTTATGATCCCAGTAAACTATAGAATATAAAAATTGGATAACCTAAAAGCCTTACATCGCTTGTTTTAACTTCAACTCATTCGAGGTAGCTAGAATGCTCCACCAAAGCGTAGTTGTCCCAGTCAGTCTAAATTCACACTACCTCCAAGTGTAGCATTTGAATCAATGCCTTAATGTTGATTATGCCTTTGGGAGGAGGCTTCCAAGAGGGGAGTAACTCTATGGCCGCTACATTATCTTTGTTTTTGTTGCTGGTGTTATTTTCTTTGTTTCTATTCTTCAAATTCTAGTTTGACTTGTTTTCGGTCGAGTTACCTTTTTTTCTTTACATAATTTTGATCACTTGAGATTGTAGCCTAGGGAGCTGGTTAATCATTCTTTGATTCGGCCTTGTGTCATACTTAACCGAACTCCCTACAGCTTACAGGATTTATGCAGAATTATCATCAGAAGGTTTTCATCAGAAGGTTAGTTGTCGACAGGAGGGAATATATGAAATTGTGTAGAACAGTGTATAAATAAAATATACATTTTGCGTTTTAAAATAGAAATTTATTAAAGGGAAAGACTAACATAAGTTGTAGAAGTTAATGTACAATTAGAAGCATTATTCAGAAGTTAAGTCTTCAATAAGAACGTTCAGTTAAGTGTATCAAGAGTTCGTAGAAAATGTTCGTAGTATTAATTGTTGAAAAGGATAAAGGAGAAAGAGAACAAGGTGCGACCTGTCCTTATCTCCGGGTCGATTTGTAGTTCATTTTAGTTCATTCATTTCTCGTCTCCCATCTGTCTCTCTTGACTGACGACGAGGTCATTTATATAGTATTTTTGAATGTAACAGTGGATCGCTAACTCCTCAAGCCTTACAAGTCATTCCCGTTGGTTAAAAATCATTATAAGTTAATTATAAGTTAATGTACAATTAGAAACATTGTTAAGGATTTAAGAGTAGAGTTCGTACAAAATGTTCGTAGTAGTAATTGTTGAAAGGGATAAAGGAGAATGAGAACAAGGTGTGACCTGACCTTATCTCCGGGTCGATTTGAAGTTGTAGTTATATGTTAGTTTTTTCGTCTCGCGGCTCCCATCTGTGACTCTGACTGACTGACTGAAGTTGATGAAGTCCTTATAATGTCATCTAGATTTTTCGCACTTACTCGAAGTCCTTTTGATTTTGCAAGTAGCTCACAAGTGTCAAAATCATTTTAACACTACTTGAGAAGTCTAGTTGTTTAAACTTTTTCTTTAAGAAGATGGTCAATCCTTTTTCTATTTGGAAAACCAGGATTTCAGACGTCATTGTGAATTTTTATAATAGTGAAGAAGAAGGTTGATTTTAATTAATTTGTTATCCGCTATTAATTTGTTATCCGCTTTTTTACTTTGAAAGTCCATGAAAAAACGAACTATATCTTGCACTTTTTCTCTGCCATAACTCTCACGAAGTCATGTAATTAACTGCAGAATGACTCTCTACGTAGGAAGAATTTTCTGCCGAATTTTGGTCGATTTTCTTCCTTTACTGAAACTTCCGGCGATGTACTTCCTGTTATGAAAGTAATAAGCATAGAAATACAATAACGCATTACTTTAATTACCGGAAGTACTTCACCGGAAGTACCAGTAAATGAAGAAAAATCGACTAAAAATCTGCCAAAATTCGTTGCATTACGCAGTACGTCATTCTGCAGTTAATTCCGTGACTTCGAGAGAGTTATGGGAGAGAAAAAGCGCAAGATATAGTTCGTTTTTTTATGGACATTTAGATTTAAAAAAGGTAAATTTCTTCAATAACTAACAGTTGATTTGAGTTCAGCATATACATTTGCACAGAGATAATGCTATTATGGATAAATTTGAAGGGGAAAAGTGTCGGGACTTACAACGAAAATTTTCCAGCAGATTAAAACAAATTAAAAAAGGTTTTAACGAGTGAAAAGAAAAAGAAATTAAATCAAAGACATAAACAATAAAACAACGCGAAAAGAGGTTCTCTTAAAATTAACCAAAAGGAATATAAAAATAAATGCAAAATATTTAGCAATAAATTAAACCAAACGCACGTGTAGCAAAAGAAAAGGCTCCACGGAGGAAAAAAAATATGACAAACAAGTCTTGCGTATAAGTAAAAGTTAAACTGGGAATTAAAATAAAAAAAAATTGACTTAGGGCTGAAAGGGTTTAAAGAATAAGGAATTAAAAAATAAACATGACAAATTTTAAAAACAAGAAAAAAAATTAATAAAGAGGAATATTGTAACAAATAAAAGAAGTTATATTTTGAAAAATAGAAAAAAATCATATTTTTGCTGAGGTGCCAACAAAAAAAATATAAACTGAAAATAAAAAGACAAAATACAAAAATTGCAGCAGGTGCACTCAAGGTAAAATAAATGTAATCAAAATAACTTGTTACTTGGTTTTGGTGATAATCTACACCCAGTAACTGATCGAGAGGATTTGTGAAGCATGAAACAATTGCTGTTGTTCCCAGGTTCACCTCACCCGGGGTGGTAGCACCTGTTGTGATCCCAGCAAATAGCCCCCAAACTGGGGAGAATACACGATGAAAACATAAAAATTGTTTTTTTGTATAGGAAAAATACAAGTAATAAATTTTTTGAAGAAAAACTTACTACCAACAATACATCAGACTCTCGACAAAAATGTCTTTCCAAAAATAAATCAATGAAACCTGATCTACAAACTGAATTCTTAGAAAGAATACATATATTTATACGAATCTCTTGTAAAAGTCTTGTCGGCTTTAAATAAACCTATAAGGTTGATATACCGTAAAACAAAAGGAACCGAACTAACGAAATCAAAATCAGTTAATTTAAAAATATTTTTGCAATCTTTGAAAAAATAAATACGAGTTGTAGTCACTCACAGTGGAAAACCGTTATTTGACTAACTCAGCTCTGAAATGGTTTATATTATTATAGTTGATGGTTACATGCGATAATAAATATTGGATGGGTTATTTTTTATCACACCCATTATCTCCTCTTTCAGTCATTATAACACTTTTAACTGTAGCATCCTGCCTTGAACGACTCTCTTGCCTTAAAGTGAGACAAATTCAGTATAAACAGTTTTTAACTTAATTCATTGCACTATTTTAACGCTAATACCAAAGGAAATACAAAAAGCAACACACGCATTTAAAATCTAATTTTAGACAAAAAAGTTTATCCTCTAAATTTGATAGATTAGCGAGGAACCTACAATGTTTATCGGGTAATTCCTAGAATTAGTGGCGCTTTCTTGGCAACGCCTCGTTTTTTGCTAACACGTGACAACTTATACTCGCTTGTCTTGTTCTACCAACAAGGAATAATTCACTTTCGTTTCAGAATAATTTTTAAAACGTGGCAAAATTATTGGGATATTGAAAAATGGAACATTCAATACAGAAATAGAAGAGAACAGGTTTTGCTGACCCGCCTTCACATAGGCCATACCTACATCACCCACCATCATTTACTGGAGGGCACAGAATCCCCAATATGTACCAGCTGTCCAAAAAGATTAAGTGTCAAACATATACTTTTAGAGCGGACAAACTTAAATAGAGTGCAAAAGAAGTATTACCAAAGAAGTAGTTTGAAAAAACTATTTATGGATACGAGACCAAGCAGGATAATCAAATTTTTAAAAGAAATCGAAATGTACTCAAAAATATGATTGGTTGAATACTATTTCACACACACACAGATGTATGTATTTCTACCAACGTTCTATATATTCCAAAATTTTAGTTCTACCAAATGTGATTTTGCAAATCTTGTATAAGTAATATATATACATACAATGTATGTTGGCCTGATTTGGCTTCAGTCAATCCGTGGTGGTTGGTATGACATAAAATCTAAACAGCCAAAAAAAATATATACATTTTTATAAAATATTTTATTAATTGAAAAGATGTTAAATATATATATTTTTGAAATGTATGAATTTGTTTAAATATATAAACTTCTTGTAATTGTTCTTAACATTTTTGTTCGATTTGTAATAATTTCATTCGGCGTTAAACGACCCAAGATGGGTTGATACGCCGTAAAACACACACACACAAAAAACAATCAACATTTTGAACTATATTTTAATGAATCGATGAGTTCAAAATGAAAAAAGAAAAATAGAAAAAAAAAGCACATAAATGAATGAAAAAACAGAAAAATTAAAAAATCAGCGTGTGAGAATGGAAAGAGCAATTAATTAAAAAGAAAGTGTGACCGGAAGAAGGAAAGAAATAAAAAAAAGTAAGAACCAAAATAAGGAAAAAACGAACAAAAAAAAAAGAACGAAAAAGGAGAGAAAGATAGAATAAAAAAAGAACAATAGAAAGATAATAATGAAAATTGAAAAAGAAAAAGAAGGATGAAAAAAATTAAGAAAAAGAAGAAAAATACGAAAGAAAGAAAGGATAAAAAGAAATAGAAAAGGAAAAGAAAAACAGAGAAAGAGAAGGTGGATGCTAATACAATAAGCCAAAGACAAACACACTGGGTACTCCATACTTTCGGCCTTGTGTCACAATTAAGCAATGCTTAGAAAATCAACTACAGAGCTTATTAGACTCCAGGTAAGAACTTAACCTAGGACGATTACAGGTGAGACTCTAGGCGACAATAGTAGGGCACTCTCGACGTGGTGTTATGGTTAGCAAACTTGTCTCGTTAAAACCTATAACAGCTGAGTAGTGAGTTCGATCCTCACTGGGTATCCCATACATTCGCCCTTGTGCCACATATGAGCGGTGCTTAGAAAATCAACACTCGCATCAACGATAATGCACCTCAACGTGGTGTAATGGTTAGCAAGCTTGTCTCTCTAGAACCTATTACAACTGAGTAGCGATTTCGATCCTCACTGGGTGATCATTGTGTCTTCGGGGACTAATGTTTTCAGCTGACATAAAGTAGAAAGAATCTATAGAATCAGTTGTTAAGTCCCCAGCTAAGAGAGTTGGTTCCCTATGTTGTACCAGACAATTGTTCTCGATAGAATCGAATAACATACTTATAAGTCTAGTATTAGTCCTTGTTTTGAATATTGCTGCGACATCTAGCCTGAACCTCTTGCTATATAGTTAGAGATATTTGATACAACCTCAAAGGGATCTGCAATGTTATTAGTCCTGTTTTGGCATCTCTATTTCCCACAGACCTTCTCACCTCCCCAGAGGACAAGGCTGAATGCTTTGCCCGTAGATTCTCCACCAATTCGACACTGGACTCGTTAGGAATACCTACACTCGACTTCCCACCCAGAACTAAGGCTAAACTAAATAACGTCCACATTACACCCTCGCTGGTCGCCAAGATAATTGCACAACTTGACCCACACAAAGCGAGCAGCGGTGACGGAATCCCAGTCATAGTACTGAAGAAATGTGCCCCAGAACTCTCCTCTGTCTTCTCTAAACTCTATAGCTTCTGCCTATCTGCTTCTTGTTTTCCTGGCGAACTCTCAGACCCCGCCAATTACCGTCCTATTAGTCACCTTCCGACCTTTGGCAAAGTTTTCGAAGCCATTATCAACGCCGAGGTGATTCAGCATCTTCTCTCTGACAAACAGTACGGGTTTCGCTTCACCAGATCTACTGCTGATATGCTAACGACCATTACCGAGTACATATACCGGGCACTTGACAAGAATAGCGAAGCCCAAACCGTTGCCTTGGATATCTCCAAATCGTTTGAGAGGGTCTGGCACGCTGGCCTCTTGTGCAAACTGCGGAGCTACGGGATAACTGGACATCTGCTTGACCTCATCCAGTCGTTCCTCTCCGACCGCACATTGAAGGTGGTTTTGAAAGGGCATGCCTCCCAAAACTACCATACGAAAGCGGGCGTCCCTCAAGGTTCTATCCTAGGTCCCACGCTTTTTCTGATGTACATTAATGATCTCCCCGACGCCATTAGATCCCAAGTAGGCATGTATGCCGATGACACAACAATCTATTCTCGCATCGATCAAAAACCAGGTGTGGGCGACAAAGCGAACCTCGCTGCTGTGCTTGAAAAGGACCTCCAATCCGTAGTGGCCTGGGGTAGGAAATGGCTAGTAACTTTCAATGCCTCTAAAACGAAGCTGTTATCAACTGACCACCATAGACAATCGCATCTACCTCCCATTAGCATGGGACAGGCTAGCCTCCCAGAGAGTAAAATACTACGCTATTAAAGTCGGCTCTCTGTGCAGGGCCCGGAAGTTTTTCCCACCTGAATCTATTCTGTACATATACAAATCTACCATCCGCCCGTGTATTGAATATTGCTGCCATATCTGGTCGGGTGCCCCTGCTGTTCTCCTTGGGTTTCTTGGCAAAATACAAAGGAGGATCTGTAACGTGGTTGATACTGACTTGGCAGACCGGCTGCAACCACTCTCTCACCGGCGTGATGTGGCTTCCCTGTGCCTCTTCTACAAGTACTTTCATGGCTTCTGCTCCGAAGAACTTAGAGCACTGGTGCCGCCTAAACAGGAATTTATACGCGATACTAGATTAGCAACTAGGTCCCACCCTTTTACATTTAAACAGATATGATGTAACCTTAAATTCTACTCCAACAGCTTCTTTTCTCGCGCTTCCCGCCTGTGGAACTCCCTTCCACAAGTCTGCTTTCCCGACAGCTACAATCTCCAGGTGTTTAAATGTAGCGTCAATAGACACATCCTATCCCTCTAACTCCCAATTATTCTCAGAACACTTTCATCTACCCAACTCTCATTCTCGGTATCCTTACACCGCCTATCACCCACCCTCTGACATTTCCTATATTTAATCATCCTTTCTCCACTCTATGTAGCCCCCTGCGCAGTGGTGGTAGTTACATGCCTTGCTCAGGGTGAAACGCTTATAAAAAAAAGTAAAAAAAACCTAACGAAGCTTCCCTGTGCCCTTTTTTAAATACTTTCATGCCGACTGTTCTGATGAACTTTGTGTTATGATAACCAGACTTTATGAATTTAAACGCAGTACGCGTACAGCGAGACTATTTTGAGGACTCTAGATGTTACGCCAGGATTTGTAATCGGAGGCCCTAATTTAACCAACATAAGATACGCAGATGATACAGTGCTGATTGCAGACACGGAAAGGAAACTAAAAGATCTCCTACAGAAGATAGCTGAAGAGAGTGACAAACATGGACTAGAAATAAACTGCAAAAAACCGAATGCAAAAAAAAAAGAGAAACCCAAAATGTCAAATTCAGATTGGGGGTACCAAAATCAAGCAGGTGCAAAAAATTAAATAACTGGGAAATGTTCAACAGAAGACAGAAAGATCCAAATGCAAATTGGAATGGTGAAGGACGCGTTCCAGAAGCTGAGTAAAGTATTAAACGACAGGAAACTTTCGCTAGAAACAAAGAAGAGAGTACTGGATTGCTATGTGATGTCAGTTCTTCAATATGGCAGTGAATGCTGGAAAATATCATAAAAGATGAAGGAAAAACTTAAAGCAACTGAAATGTGGTTCTACAGAAGGATGCTGCGGATATCATGGACCGAGCATGTGAGCAATGATAAGCTGTTGGAAAGAATGGAATCGATAAGGAAATTAATATTGATTATCAGCAAGAGACAATTGAAGTTCCTGGGATATGCTATGAGAAAGGAGGGTTTGGAGCACCTGATAATAACAGGCCATATACAGGGAAAAAGAGACAGAGGAAAGCAGTGGATAACCTTTTTGAAGGTCGATGACAGAACGGGGGTTGCGAGATGTTACAGGAGAAAACGTGCTAAGAGCCACCAGGGAAAGGAAGATGTGGAAGCCCATGATCGACTAAGTCCTAAAAGGACAAGGCACATAGAAAAGAGGAACTAGATTAGAGTAGTGGAGCAGTTGATGTCAGCTCGGTACGAGAAATCGGAGAGCCGAGTTCGAATTCCAGTTGACACTCATTGCATTCACTTACGCGCAGATACTTTTGGGAAAGATATTAATCCGTTTCATCCCTCCACTTATGGGTTAAATAACAAGATAGATTGGTTTCTCTAGCTTTGGTTGGCAACCATCCTAT